>CAUYQV010028958.1:0-28268 GCA_963574575.1 Galagoides demidoff | reverse complement strand
TCACAGCTGCATTCATGTCAGTGTGTGGCAGTGTCTTGCTGAGCGGCATTCATTGTTGCATGATTTTGTGTGCCATGTGATGATAGCACTGATGGTCATTTCAGACAAAGAGTTCCAAAATTACTCTGAAAGGTGGACTAGGCACTGGAGTCAGCACACAGCTTCCCAAGGCAAGTATTTTGCAGGTAACCTTGCTCTGATATTCAGCAATAACTATGTAGCACTTTTTCTAGGCTGAGTTTGCAAACTTAAATGTGAGACCAGTATACACATATTAATAAGCAGAAAATAATAGAGTAAAATTCACAGTCTGAACTACCCAATAATGTTAGGGAATAGACATGATTTAAGTTTGAAAACTTTCCTGGGTAAGATAAGTGCAAAGACAAGTCTTAAAAGAAGCAGTATGTATGAATTCACTGTGATGAGTCAACAGCGCTAATGTATGAAAATACACACAAGTTAGCAGAAACTAACTCACACACGGGGTTTGAGACACAGTGGGGAGATGGCAGATGAGTGAGGAAAGTGCTGGAACAATCGCTTTTCCATATGGAAGGGGGGGGAACACAAACATACTAAAGATGTAAAAATAAAAAACAAGAGGTAGTGTAAAACATGGACGGTAGTGTCTTTTTATCTATAAATAGAGAAAAAATTATGACAGATGAAACAAATAAAAAATAAATGACAAAATGAGACTATCAGTATTAAAAAACTGTCCTAGAAAAGGCTTAAAAAGCAGATGGGGAAAAGATATATGAAATTTATATAAAATTTTAGGTATCAGGATACATAAATTCTCTGTATGAAAAGGAGGCAAACAAAACATAAAAATATAAGGAGACATAAGCAGTTCAAAGACACAGAAACTCCAATGACCAAGAAATGTACATACCCTCAATCTCCCCAGAAATAAATACAATTTCAAATCATAATTACTTTCATATTTATGAAATTAGGAAACATTAAAAAGTCTTATCATAACAAATGGAAAAGGAAGTGAGAAGCAGACGTTCCATACATTTGTAGCAGACGTAAAAAATAACACAACTTTTCAAAAAAACAGTTAAATTACCCAATGAATTTGTCTATATACATATCAGATAACTAAGAAATCTCATTGCTTTTTTTTTTTTTTTCCAAGATAAGAGTCTCACTCTTTCATCCTAGGTATGGTGCTACGGCATCATAGCTCAGAGCAACCGCAAACATCTGGGCTCAAGCTATCTTCTTACTTAGCCTCTTTCCTGAGTAGCTGGGACTAAAGGCATGTACCACCATGTCCAGCTATACTTTTTATTTTTAGTAGAGATGAGGTCTCTTTTTGCTCAGGCTGGTCTATCTAGGATTACAGGGATGAGCCATCACGCCAGGCAAGAAATCTTATTCCTAAGAATATTCTTGCATGATAAGGTAGGAGGTACACACAAGGATTCTCTCCAAGTCTGGGGCATGGAAGGATATATAAAATAGGCAAAGGTAAAAAATTAGCATAATATGTTCATATACTGTAAATGGGATACTCAACATCACTTATAATGAGTGATCTAAATCACATAGATCTCAAAAGATGTTAAAGAAGCAAGTTACAAATGACTACAGGAGTGCAATTAGCACATCATTTTTATAAATATAAGGATATATGTACACTATATCTAGTATATATGCACTTATATATACACTATACACACATTTTATATATGGGCATATGGGCTAGCTGCAAATCAAATCCAGGATAGATAGTTCTGAGAATGGAGAAGAATGGTTTTTGTAGGTGACACAGGGATTTCAACTTTAATTTCTGTAAAGATATATTGAAAATAAATATGTCCATATGATAGCCTTTGTTCATTTGTTTATACAAAGAAATGGGTGTAAGAATATATGAGTACCCTTTACAGATTTCATGTTTTAAAAATTAGCATTATGAAAACATAGTTGGATTGAACTTTTCTGGAAAAATGGGAACTGTTTAAGTTCACTCTTGATATAATGGACACCACAAAATAGTTACTAATTTGGGATCAGGTTACTAGAGTGAAATGACAACTGGTATTTGAAACTCTTCAGGCAACTGCATTGAAGCATGTGGTTTCTATCTGGCAATAGAAAGAACAACTCAGGTGATAGCTCAGGAAATATGCTAAATATGATTAAATGTTTAACGTAGCAAGGACAGTGCAAGGAAAGACGGTCCCTTTGTGTGAATTACTGAACACACCCCTTCTAGGGATAAATTGCAAAATTACACACCTTTCCTGTGGCTAGATGATGACATACCATCCCTTCTCTTGGCTCCTCATAGCATTGCCTTCTCTGCCAATGCCAGGCCCAGGATGTGTCTTGACCAACTGGATTTCAGCAAACACAGATACATCTGGCCAGGAACTTTTGTGTTTTGGTAAAAACCAACAAATTTGGCCTTTAATCATGCTGATTTGGAGATTTTACGATAAGAGAATGTACAACTTGATGTTGAGTTTTTTGGCTTGTTTCTATCCCTTGTATAGTGGGAATGTCACGCTGCTATAATTTTTGAGATTATATTTATGAGAAGTCCAAATTTCAATCATTTTACTATAGTCCCTGCCTATGGCCTAGCCATTGATTAACTAACATCTATGCCAGAAAACCTGGCAGAATTCAACTTCTTGTTTCTGTGAGTTTGGGTATATTATAGTCAATCTGCCAGGTGTTTAATGGACTTTACCTTCTATGTATATGTCAAATAACCTACATATATGTATAAACATACATGCATACATATGAGAGGCATATTTTCACATGTGTGTTTGTGTGTTGCCTATAGAGAGACGCAGCTTCAGAAGTAGGCAGAGAGAGACGCCATCTTTAAATCTTCTGGTGAATGACATGACCTCCCATATTCACTTAATTGTCCAAAGCTGTAACCTCCTAAGCTTAGAACAACAGATGCACCTTGGTGCTTCCATTGTTGCTAATGAAAAAAATCACACGCTGCATAGGAATACATCCTCTGTGTTTGAACATAACTAATCAATATTTGAAAAAAAAAAAGACCTTTAATGTTTTGTAAGGTCTATTTCCATTTAAGCACCATGTGGAGGTACATTTCCAAATGCAAGAATTCTTTTTTTTTTTTTTTATTGTTGGGGATTCATTGAGGGTACAAGAAACCAGGTTGCACTGATTGCGTTTGTTAGGTAAAGACCCTCCTACAATTGTGTCTTGCCTCCAAAAGGTGTGGCACACACCAAGACCCCACTCCCTCCCTCCTTCTCTTTCTCTGCTCTTCCTTTCCCCACCCTTCAAATGCAAGAATTCTTACTGTTATTGTTTCTGTGTCTATATGTACAGATACACTTTGTGTATGTGTGTGTGTGTATTAAAAAATCTGGCATTAGCCAACCTTTTGAGCCTTTTATTACAACAAGTGAGTCATGAATAATACAACTGTTCTGAAAGTTCTTTGGGCCAAAAGGTAGGAAAGGCAAACTAAATCTGGGGAACCCAAGAGGGTAGATGTCAGAAAGGAGAGATGAAAAGTTAAGTTTTAATACTTAAACCTCTGTGCCTAGATAAGCTGAACTGGAGGTAGTGGGATGAAAAAGAAGCAGAAGAAATTGAGTGCAGATACAAGAAAAAAATTAAGAGGCAGAAGTGAGAAACAAAACATTGCAACATGCCCTCCCTAAGAAACACCTGCACCTAGGACAAGCATGGGAATTTGGAAAGAACACTATTCTGCAGGTCAAGGGACAAGGATTTTAAACCTAGCTCTACTGTAACAAAGTTGTTGATTTCTTGTTGTTTTTTTTTTAAGTTGTTGACTTCTGGTCAAGCCATCTTCTTTTTATGGGTCTTGTTTACTCATCCAACTCATCCTATATCTCCATGTCATTCCACAGTACTAAAAACCCTTGTAATCTCTTTTTACCATACTCAGATTACTGCTAATTAGGTATCATATTATTTTATCTCATGTACATTATGTAGTACATCAGTACCCTTTCTTCTTTCATTTTCATCATAGCATTGCTAAAATCTGGCTATTGCAAAAGATATGAACCTATTACATGGCCAAACTTCTAGAAATTCACAGTCTAGCCTTCATATTCCATTAAAAATTACTACTTTAATAAATCCCATGACCATAGTTATCTGCAAACATGAAGTTCCATGGAACATCTTGACATTGCAGAACCATCATCTTTCCCTTCTCTATCCCAGTATTTCCTCCCACAGAACTTGACCATAATATCAATCCCACCAGTGATAGAATATTATTGGAACAATGTAATAAAAAATTCGATTCAGTAGAGAGACTAAAATAATTATAACTTAGGTAAAGTGCAAAATTATTTACAAAAGAGAAGGTCACAAAAATAGACCAGTCAGCACACTTAGAATCAAGATTAGCAACATTGTCAAAGTAGACACAACAATGCTTGCTTATGGACTCCCCATAAGATGAATACCTTCATCCCAGGTATTCACCATGAGTATCTTAACATGTGAATGAATGACAATGATCTCAGATGTTTACAAAGCTCAACTGGCCTCTCTAAGTCTAGCCATGCAGGAGCAGTTCAGATAGGCTTGTAAGAACATCAAAACTCAAGGATTTTATCAATCACGTGTTCATCATTATACTACACGGACGATATTAGAGTGAGATTCAGTATAGTCTGGCCTCAGTATAGCCCTTGTAGATTTTATTTAACATTCCCAGTCTCCATAAACTAAAGCAGTTTTATGATAATAATTTTCTGAAGTCAGAGCTATGGCCTTAATGACAGAACTAGTTTCCCAGATGTTCTTTGAGAGGCATGCTAACTGGCCCTTGGACCTGCTGTATAGCTATCCTACCTAGAATTAAATTTTAACTCAAGAAGGCTGGAGCTTGAAGCACATGGTGACTTGAGGCCCTGAGTGAATATAAGAGTAGGTCATATTGGTCTTCTCATTGCAAGGCAACAATTAAGGATGATCACCTAAACAACACAGAACGATAAGAACATAGAAATTTCGAAGGGGAGAAATGAGATGGTATCTAAAAAGGACATCAGTTCAATCAAAGACAATCCCAAGAGCGTGAGCTGAGACACAGACTTTGGTGAATAGGCAGTAATGAGATAAATAAACTAGAAAGCTAGGGCTGGAAACCAAAGGATTCTGAGTAGATAGCATAGAAGAAATATCTGGACTGCTTGCTGTGTAGAACTTGGTTATGAATTGATCTGTCTACAAGCTTTCTATAAAAATGTGATTATAAAGTTCATCTCTACCCTTCCTCCAGCTAGGATGCATGGATGGTTGGGTGGGGAGTGAGACAAAGAAATAGACGTCAATGAAGTTATAGACAAAATACTTTTATGTGTTTTAAATTACAAGTTGCTTTTATTTTCTAACCTATCTCTAAAAGCATTAACACGAGACATTTTTAGGCATGAAACTCTGCCAACCATTTGCATTGTTGATGAAGTGGCCAGCTCCGTGCCTAAAGAGTCAAGTTCTATGGAGCCAGAAAGGAATCCCAAAAGACTTGAAATTAACTGTGTGGTATGTTTTAATATATGAAGGTTTCTAAAATTTCCAAAGTTTATATGGATTTATTGTCCCTTTATCTATTTTCTTGGAATAATTCTTAGTGCTATACAGTGAAGGTCTTGACTTTGGATTTAGCTGGATCTTTCTTTAAAATTACTGCATTGACATTGCAAGGTGTCTGACCTTGGGTTGTTAGCCCAACCTCTTCTATCCTAAGTTTTCCTCATCTAAAAAATGGAAACATCAATATTTTAGCATGTTGCCATGGAAATTAATGGAATGATTCATGTATTGTATCCAATTGCCACATAAGGAATACTCCATAAATGAATTTTCATAACTAACTTTATGAGCTTTATAGTCTATAGTAAAAAATTGTAACACAAATTAAATGGAAAGACAATTTGATGCAAAGATATTGGGAATATATCAAACCATGAAAAAGTTATTTAATATGTTCTCTGAGACTGCTACATTCATAACACAAATAACATTATAAAGTCTAAAGGACTTATGTCCTTCTGTTAGTTGTAAATTACTAAGTAAAAACTTCTTTAACATTGTTTTGAAATATTGTTATAAATATATATATATATTTTTGTTGTACAAGTAAGTAAAATTCAAGTACAAGTTTTAAAACCCACCTGTTATTCTATCTTTCCGGGAATCACTGGGAATGTATTGTGAATTTCCAGTCCATATACATATTCGGGTATGCAGATGCACATATACTTAAAAAAAAGAGTCTCATACTCATGCTACAAATATTATTCGGTATCATTCATATTCAACTATACATACATTTTTAATGTCCTTAATTTCTCAAATAAAGCATGCTGCGATATTCTGGGCAGTATGGTGACTGAGCAAACATATTACTCTAATGTTCTTATGAAGAAGCAGGTCTAGAGACCTGAGGCTTTTGGAAACTGGGTTATAATTTAATTTCATAAAATAAAACACCTTGTTCTATTTAAGTTTTTACCTGATTATAAAGCTACATTTTATTCCATTTTGAAAGCAGGGCTTGCTGGTTTATGAAATACCGTGTGATCTTTGATTGAAAATCCTAAATATTATTATAACCTTTAGTTTCCACATAGTAAAAGCCCCTAACTAGAAAAGGCATTTGTGTTGTTTTCCTACTGCACTAAGGGACGTTATTGTGTTTTTGGCTCTAGCTATTGCTATTAATTCTCCAACTTTTATGACCATGAACCACCGTCCTCAAAATCTTTTCTTCCCATTTTCATCAATATAGCTATATATAATCTTGCTTTTGCAATGAGAAAACACAGACCAACAGTGCATTACAATTGGCAGGCTTATGCAAAATTAAATATTACCTGTTGTCTTGAGCAGACCTTTACACCAGCTCTGAATCTATAATCACTTTTCAGATGGACCCCATCCATTAATTTAGGTACTTGAAGACAATCAGTAAGCCATAATGCTGGCATCCTATATTAATTTATTAATAAGTAATAGAAACATTGGAAATTTCCACTCTTTAGCATTCAAAGTCACTGAAATTTAATTAACAATGACTTTAGATACCTAGGATGGAAGACCAATAGTTTCTTATAGCTCAGTTTTACACACACACACACACACACACACATGCACGCACGCACACATATCATATACCCATAAAAGTTTTATTCATTTAACATTTAAACCATAAACACAATTGGAGAGTTTAACTTTAAGGTTTTGCTATATAAATAACAATAATTGTCATTTAAATTGTAGAAATATTAATATGAACTAGCCTCTCCTCTATCCTAAACTATTTGTATCATATTGTCAATTTCTGATATGCCCAATCTCCTTCCTCCCTGGAGGCAATTAAGTAGGTTTTCTACACCATTGTCATGCATGTTATTGTGATTTGGGGCTGTGTCCCACATAGGTTTATTTTCTAAAATCCCTTTTTTATCAGAAACCTGATAATTCTTAAGATACTTGCTGCCTAAATATTTGTCTTAAAATAAACAATAAGGCAGAGAACTAATTACTTCATGTGCTTGGGAAAAAGATGAGAATGTCTCCTATAAGGATATGACTTTTCTTTTTCTTTTTTTTTTTTTTTTCACAATTTTCACCGGGGCCAGTATTGAACCCACCACCCCTGGTATATGGGGCCGGCACCCTCCTCCTTGAGCCACAGGTGCTGCCCAGGATATGACATTTTGTAGTGGGCTTGAAGAAAGCAAAATTTCATTTACATCATGACCATTAACTTCATCTTCATGTTGCCTGGAATGGTTGTGATGTTGATCAGTGTGTTGTAATAGTAAAACACAAACAAGCAAACACAAAAAAATACTCCATGGCAATGGAACAGGGCATTCAAATTCTTCCCCTGGCCCTACTGCGTGACTCAAATTACTGGCAGAGACAGTAAGTTATTAATTCCAAAAGCCATTCTCATTTATTTGTCCTGTGCCCAGGAAAAGCAACCTTTTCTTTTTAAACATTAGTCTTATTTCTAATATGGTAATAAAAATACTTTCTGGCAAAACTGTTGGGAAGAATATAACTGCTACATTTACTATTTAAACTGGCTCCCAGAACCTCACAATGACTCAAGAAAAGGCAGCTGTAATTTTGATAGTTGTTATTAATCATGGTCGTCAAACTTCCTGGGAAAGAGGCTCAAGAGTTTTTCAGTTTTCCTCCTACCTTGACCTTGACCAGCACCATCTGCATTTTAACACAGAGGAATTTATTATACCAGTTGAAGGCAAATGAATAAAAGGGGAGGGGGGACAATAGAATATTTGTTGTAGCAAGTACATTGATGGGGCACCCTAGTGGAGAACTTCATTAATGAAGAAACTTAATTAAGAACTTCCTTATTTTCTTCCCTCCCTCCCTCTCTTCCTTCCCAACTCAATTTAACTCTTCCTCTGTCTACAAACTCACATGCAGATACTTAGCATAAAAGTACGTAATTACATGAACATACCCATTCTCACCATTTGTTCCAAAACTACTTTCCTGTTCTATTTGCATTCAAAGACATTTTAAAATATTTGTAAAGGATTTTTGTTTTTAGCAGAAAGAATGTTAGCAATGTCTCTGACTTTAGCCTTTGAGGAATTGGTACTTCTTATTTCTAAGAAATTACTCTGTGTAAAATTTCAAATAGTAGCTGCAGGTAACAACCACACAGCTGTTAATATGAACATGTGTAAGAATGTCTTTATTTAACTCCTGATAAATTCTGAGAATAATTCCTTACACATACCATGTTTCTCCGAAAATAAGCCCTACCCCCAAAATAAGCCCTAGCAGGATTTCTATGCATTTGTTAAATATAAGCCCTACCCCGATAATAAGACCTAGTGATGGGCATGGCTATGCAGATGGCAACATGCGTTGGTGACAAGAGGAAGACATCCCCTGAAAATAAGCCCTAGTGTGTCTTCGTAAGAAAAAATAAATATAAGACAGTGTCTTATTTTCGGGGAAACACGTAGTCCTTAGGAACCATTTTTAATCTGTTTTAATGTTATGGATATCACATTTATTTTATTTTAGAATATTAGGAGATACATGCACTTTGTTATATACTTTGCTTTTTGTAGAAATTGAATCAGAGTTATAAGTGTGCCTCTTAACCCAGATAGTGTGTGATGTACCCAATAACATACTTTGAAATTAAAGTGTATATGTTTCAATCCCCAGGGTCTGCTTAGATATTTTTCCTAAAGGTCCTCTTGCCTAACTGAAAGGCTTTCCTTTCATTTCTCTCTCTATTCCATTCATTCTTAATGCAAAATATGGTATTTTCAAGCTACACATATCCCTATTTTTTGCAGTATAGAAGAGTTGTCAGACTATTGTGAAATCTAAGGTTTTAGCTGTGCTCTCTTCTCTAGTGATAAAAAAAAAAAACAACCTCCCCAAATAAGTTAAAAATCTCGTATTTAAGTCTCAAAAACTATGATGATTAAATAATAGTTGTGATGCTTAAGTAATGGCTGTTCTTTTTTGCCTTCCACGCACCCCTGCTTTGAAATCTATTTTGAAGCCTCTGATTTAGGGGCAAGTTACTCTCCTGGGTGTTAGACATTTAGATGTATTGTGAACTGGAAGAAAATGCAGAGAAGGAACTCTCTCAACCAATATGTCTCCAAAGGTGCAACATCAACATCTATAAAGTAAGGTACTGAAAGAAGCTGGCAGGATCCCATTGTTTGTGGCAGCATTGCGAGCCCTCTGAATTGTTAGCCATATTCTGCGACCTCAGCTTGTCCTTGAGACTTGCTAACAAAAAGATAATGTGGCAGTTAGAGCCCAGGCAGCAACTGGAGTGAAGTTACAATTTAAGAATGCTGCTGTGTTCTGTCTCTGCAAAATTAAGCTTGTAGAGTATCTATCTGAGAGGTGCATCTTTTTTTTTAATGCATTAAAATCATTGTTTGGTAGTATCATGCTTTTCTATGAAGCTAAGTGAATTGTTTTCCCACAAGTAAGTAGCAACTAATAAACTTGTGAACGTTCACATACTCACATAGCCTTAGAGGGAAAATTTGGTAACCTTTTTGAGGGCAGCTGCAAGTGAAGAGATTGGATGAAGTGGGAGATCATTTGAAAACTTGACCACTTTATATTTACTCTTAAATAGTTTGGACCTTGTTCCTTCTTGATTTCCCAGATGTTGTTTTAAGTTTTTCAAGTGAGTAAAAAAGGAAAACTTATTTGCATCCTGTAGAGATTAATGAGGGTGGTGCCTGTGGCTCAGTGAGTAGGGTACTGGCCCCATATACCAAGAGTGGTGGGTTCAAACCTGACCCCAGCCAAACTGTAACAACAAGAAAAAAAATAGAGATTATTGTGAATTTAAGTGTTAATTTTTCAAAGCCTCAAGAGAAATAAGTTGTGGAGGGAAAACTGTGTTACAATCAACTGATAAACTCGCCAGAGTTGAAGATTGCAGTTCTGCTAACACAAATTTACCATAATACCTACAGAATATAGTTTTTAATGAAGTTAGAGATAAAATTTGTATGTTCCTATTGGATTTTTGCATTATTCATAATATTCATGTACAAGAAATCTTTTGAACATGGGGAAATGATTATTTTCTCATTATTCCTTGTTAATAATAGAATTGATTTATACATTTTAACAAGATATCCAAAAAGCCTGTCAGGTTAACCTTTATATGCATTTTAAATCCGAAGCCTTGGCAAAATAGGACTGTACAATTAAATACATTGCAAATATTCATGAACAGGATCAAGCCGATGCCTTCACGTACACCCCAAAGTTACTGACTAGTAGAGTCTGGGAGAAACTGAGTAAACTGTAGAAATCAACCCGGCTATAATCATTATGTTTAGTTGCAGGGAATAGCTCACTAAGATACGTGCTCGTACCTGAATTCCTCCAAACTACTGTTCCTTAGTTTTGTTTACAGATTCAATGTTATTGTTCAATATGTGCAAAAGCCACATAAATTCCTGCGGTGCCCAGGCAGCACGAAACCACCAATTTACTTCCCCTCACCACAGCACTAAATGTCAAGGTGTCAAGTTGTCCCTTTAGGTTTCATTGGCAAACATAAATTACTGCTAATAGAATGCGCCAGCAAAATTTCTGAATAACAAATGCCTTTGGAAAGCGTCGCTATCCGAAGGAGCTATAGGACACTTGAGATAATTTATGACACAAATATTTTCAAAAGCTGGTCTGCTTGGAAGGTTGCTTTCTAAATGTAAAATAAATAACTGACAGAGTTCCCTGTGTTCAACTCATCCTCCTGTAATTTCTGTCAAATATTTTCTTAAAGAAGACGTACCTCTGCCTGCAAACCCACTGTGCCCTTGCGGCGCCAAAGGACTTGGTGGAAGATTCAGCTGCAGACGAATCCCCCAAGTTCCTCTAGACTAACTTTCTTTTTTTTAGCAGATTCAAAGGTTGCTGTTTCACATACTATAGAGTGTCCCTGTTATGTCACTGTGAGCTGAGCTCCACTAGAATTCCCAAGGCTCTGGCTTCCTGAGTTTCTTCTCTGTCTTATTTTGCTCCTTATCCAAATGGAGAGGAGGTCGGTAGAGGGGGAGCACGCTCTGTGTTCTTTTAAAAACATTTTACTGGAACATCTAGCAAAGTCCTTTGCTTTTGAAAGAGATTCTGAAGGTAGGTTCTATGAAAAAGTTTACACAGAGAAAAATCAGGGGAAAAAATCTATGACTACAATTAAAAAGAGATCTGTGCCATTTACAATCCAAATCTGAGCATTCTTCCATGAATGCTCGGTCAGGGTAAGAACTGGGCTAGCCAAATAGCAACATAACCAGGGGAATCTTGTAAAATACACTGTGCCCCCTAAACTATGGAAATAAAAAAAATATATATTAAGAGAAAAGGATCATAGATGTTGCAAAAAAAAATAAGACTACCCCTCAACCCCCCAAAAGGAAGCTCTTTGGGAAAATATTTTGCTCTCAAAGTTTAATTTGCTGTAATTTGAATTATTTTATGGTTTGCTTACAAACATAATTTTTAAAAAATATTTAAAAAATATTTATTATACTCTCTTATACTTTTCCTGTCAACATCTAAAATCTTCCATACTAGTCATATATGACTATAAGTTTATTTACATTCTTTTATAATTTCATTTCATTATTTAATGACATGTTAAGATTATTTTTATGGCTATTCTCTTTCTTTAACTGCCTGAATATAAATTTCTAGATTTTATATGGGATTTCTAAACATTTGTTGAGCATAAAAATCATGTGGAAGCCTTGTTAGAACAGGGATTGTCACCTCCATCTCCGTATGTTCTGAATCATACTCAGGTATGACAGGAGAGCCAGGAATGGGCATTTTAGCAAGTAGCCCATGTGATGTAGACGTTGGTTACGTAGGAGTGAAAGGAGTGAGGCTTCACTTGAAAGGTGTTTTATAAGCACAACTATGTATCAGACAAATCAAAGTATTTTTCTCAATCTAGGGCTTCATAATTAAACCATCCATTAATTGATTAATCACTAATCTGGTCATTATTAATGAAAGATATTTAGGGACAATTAAAACGTATTTGGTATTTTTAATATTACTCCATTGTTAAATTTAAAATTAATAATGAGGTAAAACAGGAGATAATGAGGACTTTGGAATCAGACACACCTGGACTGGTCTCATCTCTGCTCTTTGCTGGGTATATAGTCTAGGCAGTTATTGTAATCATTGAGAATGATTATTTTCGTTTTTTCTTTTGCCAAAAGATAGGGCTGATAACTATGATGGGGGGTTATTGTAAGGGATAAATCAAATTTTTGTGTATGTACCTACCAAGTCGTAGGGCAATGGTTTATAAAAAACTATAATTATTTTACTTCTTATAGAAAAGCGTATAAATGTTTTTTGGTTTGGGTGGTGATTGAGTATGCATTAATTTTAGTTAATTTATCCAATTAAATGCTCAATCCTCTTAAATATTTCTAGGGTTTAAGCCACCATCCTTTTTAACAGGATTATAACAAAAGCTTCCTAATTATTATCCATGAATCTAGTATTACTCTTTTAATCCCTTTTCTGCTGTACATCCAGGCTAATTTTATTCATATCCAAGTCTAGTGAGACACCTCTCTGCTGCTTAAAATTATCAATGGTTCCCTATTGTCTGAAGGAAAGAGGTCACTCTACAGAGCCTTTAATGATTTTGACATTGCTTATGTTCCAGCATTATTTCTAATCATTCCTGGTTTATTCCCTCATCTCTAGCCAAAAGGAAATCGCAAATTCTACAAGACCGAACTCTCTCTTAATTATTCCTTATGGATCTAGTATATGCTGCCCTGTACTTGGCTAAGCTATATATATTTTAGGTCTCAGATAAGATCTTCCTTCTTCCTACATGCCCCCCCCAACTATTTGGTTTTACTTTTCCAGAAGTCTCTCTGTGACATGTATAACAAGCACTGTGCATACTGAGGTCTGACACTTAAGTTTGTGAACTCATCCAAGGGGAAAGTGCTCCATATCTCATGGCTGATTATCACGATGGTCACTTTTGAAACCCTCCCCTTGGGAAGCTATGCACTAACACCTGTGCCTAGTCCACCCTTGGAAGTAATTTTGGAACTCTTTTACTGGAATGGCCATCAAGGTAAAGTAATGTCATTACATTATCCTTGATGTCCTGATGTCATCAAAATGTCTTCCTTTCAACATTTCCTTCAGGTTAAAAAAAAAAAAAGTCATTGGGAGTCAGATCAGGTGATCAGGAGTTACTGGAATTTCTTTCTTCAGAAGGTCCTTGGTCTTCAAAGAATGAATCCACAGACCAGAGATCAGTGGCAAGACAGGATTTATTGTACATAAAAGAATACAGAAAGAGCACCAGAGCCCCTGGCAGAGGGAAAGAGTTAAGTCAGAAAATCTTTGCCTGGGTCCTTTGTGTAGGGGCACATATGTGGCCTAATAAATGAATGGATACAGTCCCTTCTGATTAGGGGCAAGGTGAATGAGCACATTCACGAATGGATACTGTCCATTCATGAAATTGTCCAGGCCTAGGAAAGTTAAGAGATACTGCCCAGGCCCAAGGCCTGTGACATACTCACAGGGAAGTAGTACAGCCAGAAGAGGACTCTGTCAGTTCAAGAGTGGTTCTGGGGTTGGCATCAACTGCAGTGCGGGCTGTACCATGGTCTCCCTCAACTAACTAGGGACCTGCAGGCTTCCGGGGCACTCTCTCTCTCTGCCACACTTGGTTCTTCAGCCCTTCTCTCCCCTGGTCTGCTGCAACAGCACCCCCAGGGTGGAGATGCAGAAGGCGGGCAGGTCCTCTCAGGTGGCTGGTGCGGACCAAGCTGGGATGGACCCGCCCTATTTCAGTTCTCCCTCTCTGAGTAGAAACTCTAACTGCTGTTAGGAAAAAGGATGAAGATGCAATCTAATTGCTCCCTGCCGAATCAGGTGATGAGAGAAGGGGCCAGTTAGGGTTTCTCCAGAGAGATACAGGGGTCCACAAAAGAATCAGTTCTTGGACTGGAACCATCTGTACTCTGTGTGGCTTGACAACATTTCTGGAAGACACAAATCTGATTAGCACCTTAAATGGCAAGGGTAGAACAGGGAGAGGAGGGGGTTAATTACAGTGTCAGTGGTGTCAGGTTGAAAATAATAAAGTCAGGGATATTAAAAGAGAACTACCTTAATGCTTTCCTTGCAGTCTTCTAAATAATAACTTAATTTTCTTTAGGCTCACAAGTGTAGGTGGACTGTGGTTGAGTCCCTTCATGATCTGCTTCTGTAGGAGGTGGTGGGTTCTAGGATTTTATGATGATGTATCCAGGAATCTATTCCCATAGCTTTAACAGTTGTAGAAGAAAATAAGATAGCAGAAACAGGACCTTCCCTACTTAGGATCAGGGAAGGTGAATTGGAGGGAAGAATTTTGATCATAACTAGATCTCTAGGAGAGAAAAACTCTTTTAGTGTTAAATTTGAAAATGTAGTTGAGAGGTTTTTAAGGATTTGTTGAAACTTAGCTGAAGAAGCAATATGATTTATTAATTCTGTAGTTTCTAGATCTAATAATAAATCATTAGTTAAAAAATGACCTTCATATAATAATTCAAATGGGCTACAACCCAGTTTCTAGGGTAAATTTCTTATTCTCAGGAGAACAATGGCAAGTAATTTAGTCCAAGGGAGATGAGTATCTTGAGTTAGGTTTCATAACTGTCCTTTGATTTTATTTATTTTTTTTCTACCTAGTTAGAGGATTGGTGCCTTTAAGAACAGTGTCGCTGATATTTTATGCCCACGGATTTAAATATTCCCTGTGTGACACTGCTTTGAAGGAAGGCCCATTATCACTTTGCAAACTCTGAGGGAGTCCAAACCTGGAGATAAAGCCTTTACAACTTCCTGAGCCTTTTCTGTCCTGCAGGGAAATGCTTCAACCCACTTAATAAAAGTATTCACAAATATCAACAAATCGTGTATACTATGTACTTTTTCAAAGTAAGTAAAATCTATTTGCCAATCTTCACCTGGATATTTACCTTGTTTTTGTACACCTGGAGAAGCTAGATGATGGTATTTCTTTAACTTAGTTTGGATCGATTGGACATGTTTTGCTCTTCCCACTATCCCTCAGTAGTCTGTACTTCTGGATTAGTTTCTGTCTCTAATAATGGAAGGCAAAGTATGGGTTCTTGTCTCATATTCATATAAATCAGTGGTTCTCAACCTTTCTAATGCCACGGCCCTTTAATACAGTTCCTGTGGGTCATGACCCACAGGTTGAGAACCTCTGATATAAAGGGTTGTTCTCACTTTAGTTCGTATGTCCTACCCGCAAAGGAGGGCAGGAACTTTCGGGCATGATGAGGAAGGTGTGAGAGAACAGCCAGTCATCTCAATTGCAAGTTAAAGGCTGAGAAAAGAATTTAGTGATCAACTTTCCGTACATCCCCTGTATTAGTTACAGGTTTGGGGGATAGAAGACCAGAGTTAGAGAGGAGTACAAAAGAAGTTGCTCCAGTGTCCAGAAGAAATTCTGTCTCTTGGCCTTCCACTGTGAAGCAGACCCGGGCTCTTGAGGGATGATGACACACGATCTAGCCATGAAAAACTACACTTTCGGTCCAACCTGAGGGCTGATGGAATCACTGTCCCAGGAGGCTCTCACCTTTGGGGACAGGCTGCCCTCCAGTGGTCACCCCTGTATCTCGACAGGGGCCTGGTGGCTTGCCCAGAAGGTAGTGCTGCTGGGGCAATCTCTCCTGAAGTGGCCAATCTGACCACGTTGGAAGCACTTGTTCTTAGCTCCTCTGGCTTCCTTCTGCTCCTGAATCGTGGCTGTTTGTTGGAATGCCATTACTAGAGCTGTCATCCTTTTTTTTTTTAATCCCTTCTCTCTTTTTTTCTCCTCTTCCTCCTGATCTCACTGTAGCCATTTTAAGAACATTCTTCAGGTAATGATCTGGGCCTAGAGCCAATTTCTAGAGTTTTCTTCTAATATCTGAGACAGCTTGAATGATAAATTTATCTTTTAAAATAATTTGACCCTCTAAGGAGTCAGGTGTCAACTGAGTGTGTTTTTTCATCTCCTCCTAAGCCGCTCAAGAAAGGCTGAGGGACTCTCGTTTTGCTCCTGGTAAATAGTAGACAACTTAGAATAATTCATAGTCTTTTTCTTGGATTTACAGAAACCTTCCAGGAAACCTGTTAGAAAATGTTTATGCCACCAGTCACCTTGTTGATCAGGGTCCTATTTGGGATCCTCAAAGGTAACTACCTGGGGTATTTGTCCCTTTCCTCAGAGGACATGCTGCTATCAGTGTTGAACTTGAAGCACAAATCACTCACTTTCTAACCTCATCTAAGACTTTGCTTTTCTCATTCAAATTTAAAGTTTGATCTAGTAGTAGCATTATATCTCTCCAAGAAAGGTCAAAGCTTTTTAGCCCTTAGAGAGTATCTGTGTACCTATCTGGGTCAGCAGAAAATTTCCCCAAATCAACCTTAATTTGTTTTAAGTCTTCCAGAGAAAATGGAGTGAATACTTACACATTCCTCTCTCACCGTCCTCAGTCTCAACCAAGGGACACAAAGAAGGATACAGTTGCTTTCTCGAACTCCCAACAGGACCAGAAGAAACTCCTGGAACAGACTCCTCCTTGGGGTTTTCTAAGGGCAGGGAGAAAGATGTGGGGGAAGTAGATGGCGGGTTTGAATTGGGTGGTGATAGCATCTCTCTCAGAAATCCCTGGTCATTTGGGAAGTTATTACAGCCTGGAGAGTTGAATCTAACTGACAGTTTTTACACAGTTTGGGTTGTCTCTGAGAAAAAAAGAAAGCTTGCACATAGGTAATTCAGAACATTTCCCCTCTCGCTTACCATAACTTAAAGTACCCTTGGGAGGTTATTGTTCACCATTGGAGGGTTGATAGAAAGGCCAGGCCTGGGTACAGAAGAAAACCATTCATTCCTTTCTCAGAATCTGGGGATCAAACATTTTCCAACACTTCCTAATACAGCCCATCAGAGTGTTCTAGTAGCACAGGCCAAAATATCAGGTATCCAGGAGCCACAGTGGTCCTACCTATGAAAGTTCTCTTGGTGAGAGAGTGTGTTATTGGGTGTTCTCTTAGAGAAAGAATGCTACCCAACTGTGGGAAAGAACAAACATTCAGCATTTTAAATTAATCTCACCCTCTGTATTCCTGGTTTGTCGAAGCATCCTCTGACCAACCCGGGAAGCCTTCCAGCCAAATAAAAGGAACAGTCCCTTCAATGCTTGGGGAAGGATCTCTTAGGAGAGTGGCATCCCCAGCCCCTGTGCTTATCTGGATTTAGCCACTATTACCAGTGTAGCACTTTTGTACCCATGGGCTCTCCCGTGCTTATTACTTGCCAGCAACATAACTTAAGAAATCAGGTATCCAGGAACCTGGTCCCAACTGAAGCAAATCCAAGGTCTACCACCACTTTCTACACCTGCCATTGAGTATATACCTGTCAATCAAAGTGGGGTTGAGCCTGGCCCCAGCACGGTGCTTGCACATGTAACCTTTACAATTTTTATAAGCTTTTTCTAAATTCCTCGTAACAAAGGAAAACAGGTTTTCTATCATGAGCAGGTTTTAAATGTTATGGTTTCAAACCTCCTTTTCTTCCCCCAGAGTTAGTAAAGCAACAATAATTAAACTCAGTAACAAATCAGGGTTCAGAGACACTTTGAAACTTTTGCAATTAGTTACAACTAGCCTGAGTCTTAGAGAAACCTGGAGTTATCTTAAAATTTCCCAGTTACACCAATAGACCAGAAAAAAATCAAATACTCAGGATCATTTTCCTTGCCTTTCTTCATTTTTAAGAGACTGAACTGTAGCCTAAAGTTTAGGGCCATTCTTTCCTTGGGGAGTTGCCCCCTGCCCCCTTCACAGGCTCCTGGTTGCCCAGAGAAGCCCTATAGGGAGTCGTTTTACCTTTCGTACGGAGTTGATGTCTTGGCCTCTAACTGTTAATATGGTTCATGTGTTTCTCTCAAATATGCAAAAAGCCAATTGAATTGAATTTTGCAATGAAAGGCAATGAGAAGGCCCCTTTGAAGCATGCTTATAACAGCTGAAAAGTACTAGAAAGAGCCAGTACAAACTTAACTAAATATATAAAGCAATACTTCATGAATATTCAGACAAAACACACATAGTACAAGGGGGAGAGAGTGAGAAAATGGCAGGGATCTGTAGCGATAAGCAGAAAAAAGTATCAAGGCACCGGCCATAATGCCTGGCTATTTTTTTGGCTGCAGTTGTCATTGTTTAGCAGACCCAGGCCAGGTTCAAACCCTGTCAAATAAGACATGAGCAGATAGTAAAAAGGCTGGAGAGCATGTTTTTCAGAAGACCCTTCAGTGTCCTGGGGACTCAGGACGTCTGGGTGCTACTTCTTTGCTGGGCTCTAACCAGAAGGACCAGCTACAGAACAGGTTCAAGTCTTCTAACATTCCCTTCTGCTCCTTTTTGGAGCCACGGGGAATTAGAAAGTTCATTCCCCAGCAGCCTCTCTCCTATGACCTGGAGGTCAGCAGCTGCATTTATGCACTTTTAGGGGCTGATGGGCATCTGAATTATTTCTCCATTATTATGATTATAAAGCAAAACAGAATACAGGTAAGTGGTGCCATTGCTTAGCACAGATCTTCAATCCCAGAGGAGCCTTCAAAATATGTTAGGAGAATTTCTTCTTCAGTAGGTCCTTGGTCTCGGGGATTCAAAGAATGAATCCATGAACAAGATTTATTTTACATAAAAGAATACAGGAAAAGCACCAGAGCTCCTGACAGAAGGAAAGACTTAAGTCAGAAAATTTTTCCCCTGGGTCCTATATAGCTTAAAAAATGAATAGATACAGTTCCTTCCATTGGGATAAGATGACTGTGTGCATCAGTGAATGGATACAGTCCCTTCTTCTAGGGGGAAGGTGAATGAGCCATGTTAATGAATGGATACGGTCCATTCCTGAAATTTCCCAGGCCTAGGAAATGGGGAGTTCCCCCTTTCAGCCCTGAATGAATGAATACTGCATCCTGCACCAGAACCACTCCCAGCCCCAGCCCCTGTGTGAGTGCCCCAGAGGGCAGTCTCTCAGTGGCAGCACTGCCCCCCAAACAAGGGGAAAGTGGAGGTGGCTCAGGCAGCAGCACGGGCTGCTGAGGTCTCTCTCAACTAACTAGGGACTCGCTGGTTTCTGTCACGCTTGCCCCTCTCCACGCACCTGCTCTCCAGCCCTCACCTCCCTTCATCCTGCTGCACCAACACTCGTGGGGTGCGACTCAGAAGGCGAGGCAGGTCCTCCCAGGCACCACCCAGCCTGTATCATAGGGAGGATGTTCCAGTAAAGTTTTTTGTTAACTGTCTAAAGACTCCCTCACAGCTGGTGCCCTGTGAGCTCTGTGCTTGTTCACTGGTGAGCTCCTTCAGGACCACTTCTGCACACACACACTTTTCTCATGCCAAGATTTTCAATTAAAAGCTAAATAGATTAATAATATTTTCCTATTTCTCTATCAATGACTACTTGGTCCACTTCACTTCTTACAGTCACCTGATGATTACGATGCACAATTCAATAAATATTTGCAATGTTTTCATCACTTCTGCTCATCACTGGCTGCCCTGATCTCTTTTTATCACGAATGTTTTCTCTCCTCTCAGAAAAATGTTCAATCGATTTGTGCACTGTTGTTTTCTTCATGACATTATCCTCACAAATTTGGACTGACATGCCCCTGATTTCACTTCCACTCTTGCCAAGTTTAACAAGGAATTTAATGTTTGTTGCTCTCATTCAACCTCTGACATTCTAGCAACATTAGAATGTTGGGGATTGAAGTTAAGAGACTGAACCCTAGTCTAAAGTTTAGGGCCATTCTTTCCTTGGGGAGTTGCCCCCTGCCCTCTTCACAAGCTCTTTTTTTCTGCTGATCTCTACAGATCCCTGCCATTTTCTCACTCTCTCCCCTTGTAGTGTGTTTTGTCTGAATATTCATGAAGTATTGCTTTATATATTTAAGTTTGTACTGGCTTAACTACATTAATGAATGCCACTCAGCAAGACACCAGCACACATCAACATGGGCACAGCTGTGAGATACTCACATACCAAGGTTATGGAAGTTTACCGGCTGTTTGTACACTGCTGCCAATATAAGCACATGGTGGCTAGTTTGTGAACTTACTTGGCAAACCTCATATTTCAGTTTCCTATACTCACCACTCTGCCCCTTTAGCTCAGGGATTCCATTTCTTTAGTTATGTTCTGGTGCCCAACGCAGTGTTTGTCTCATAATACTTCTTCACAAAAAGTATTTGTTTAATGAATAAAGGCATCAACTTATGAATACTCCAGTACCAAAGAAGTAGTTTCCAGACTCTGGATTTATCATCTAAAATCGTCATGGTGAAGAAGGGAATATGGTAAAGTTAAAAACCAATAGAAAATCATACGACTATTTAAACTTCAAAGTAATGCAAAGGAGTTTTCAGAAACAACCTACACATTGAACGTTTGATAGCAATCTTCTTGCAACTGTAGTAGAGCAAAATTTGCTCCAAAACACGTTACCTGCCACACCGGGTATTTCACAGTGTTTTCTGCACCTATGAAAACACTAGAAGCTAGTGTTTTCAGTATTCTTCACTCTGTCCTGGAGAAATATTTAGAAACTAGATGACTATTCACCTTTTATTAACTGAAGTCAGAGTTATACTTTTTTAAAACGTAACATCCCTTCTGTTTATAGCCATGTTTTTATCATAATGCACACGTATTAAAGACATTCTTGAACTTGGTAAGAAATAGTTTTAAATTGTGCACATCTGTGTATTATGCACTTAAAGATTTCATTTTGCCTATGAATACAGTACTAAATGTTTTAATAGTTTTATTTAATCCTTAGTGGTATTAATTTCACAAAAATGTATTAAGTACCTACAAATTATTAGACAATGCTGAGTGTTAATAGGAATTCAGGGTAAAGGTTAAAATGCTCTAAGCACATCTCATGACAGTAACAGATTTACATTTAACGCAAATTATTGTATTTTAAACAATGATTTTAAAAGGGTCCCTGAACCTTTCTTTAAGTTTTACTTTAGGGAAATTTTACCAGAAATTCAGAAAGTGGCCTAGATAAAAAATATTACATACACTTCTTTACAAAAAATTCTGAGTATGAAATTTCTTAACTGTCTATATTTGGATGTAGCAGATTTTTACGTAGCTAAAAAACTAAATAGATTAATGAGTGGAAATAAAACCTTGAACTTTTTTAGACTCTTCCTATTAGAATTTGTGTTAAATCATGGATCTGCTTATTATTTTAATAAAAAATTAATGAGTGTTTATCATAGCTATAATTTTATATAATTATATGTCGTATAATTATAGACTGTATAAATTATAATTATTTTTTTAAAAAATTCAATGTACAATTGAGCATGGAAACCAGCAATATATCTCAACATTGAAAATTTATTTTTCAGTAATTTTAGTGTGAAGGGAAGGGGAGACGCCACTAACATATGTTAAATGCCTATTGTATATCAGACGCTACCAAGTCCTGTACGTATGCAATAAAGCCTACACAGATGTTATGAATATTAAAATAAGTTTTAAAAAATGCACAAATGGCCTAGTACAAAATTTAAGACACAATAGGACAAAAATTAAAATATTCTTAATCTTTACAACCAGCCTGAAAGCAAATTATCTCCATTTTATAGATGAGGAAAGTGGGTTTCAAAAACATTGTTTTGTGGTTTTGCCCAAAGCCACATTATCTGGAAGTGGCATATCAAAGTTCAGTCTTTTCATGTTTCATCCCAAGTCATTTTTCTGGATCTGTAACCTGTAGACCACAATGTCCCGTGAGCAGCATCCATAACATTAGTGAAGAGTGCGGATGTCTGTAGCGAGCGCCTCTCTTGTCCTACCTTCCTTCTGGCCTTCCATCCTCCCTCCTTTTTCTACAGCATAGTCCTATCGTGTTTCGTGCACAATCGTATTAACCTCTCCATCTTGGTGAAAGAACTTGAGGACTCATTACAGACATTTCAGTAATGAATGTGCTATAGAAGAGCAAATCAGGAAAGAGATCTTAGAAAGTTGAGTGTCAGTCATTAAAAGAGCGTATCATAGATGGGCAGAGAGAAACATGAATCAATACACACAAAGCGGCTTTGTAGACTAAAGAAAGAATTTGGATTTTTGAGGAGTCCAAATGTTAGGTTGAAAGACTAAAATTAAAAATGATTCAGCTATTTTAGGAACTAGAAGGAATTCTACTTGTGGACATTGTCAAGGAAAGGGTGATGACTTTCTGTCAGGGGCACCAAAGACATTGCTATAGCTAGGGACATTAGATGACCTTTAGTTTCTTTGCAACTCTGAAATGTGTATTTAAATGTAGATTTTTGCCTTTATAGTCCAGAACCTGAAATCCTATTTTACCTGGAGTGAAGAATCCAGTAGTTTTTTACCTTAGAAAATAAATGCCTTGGTTTCACCTCAGTATTTACTGATAAGCAACAAAATATTATCCGGGTACATTGTTATCTCTTAAATAGATACCCAAGAACAAGTCTTAAAAAAATATTTCTGGGACACCTTTGGTTCCAGTTTCCTACTTATTTATGTCCTTCCTGTCATATCTATTAATGAAATAATTTCCTTTTCAGAATAGGTCTATATAGTGTTTATTTGGCTACTTCAATGATGAGGGGGGCCCTTGGTTATAAAAGATGGTTTGATGAACAGTCTTCCCTAATAGCCAAGAAAAGAAAAGTCTTTAGAACCACAAGTATAAGATGTGAAGCTTCTTCGGGGAAAATATCCTATCTGGAGAAAGAAGATTGTGGCCATTTATTGTAGCAATCATAAGAACAGTAAAGACTAGGGGAAAAGTTATCATTCAGTTTTAATCAGGTTACTCAAATGGAACAGCTGCAAGCAGGGATTGCTGTTTAGGCTGAAAATGGGAAAGATTCTTTCTTATAAAGTATAATGCTGTAGGGTCATATATGAAAAATGGATGCTTTCTCTGCTTTTTTTCCATAATAAAGCATAAAAGTATGTTTTAACCGGTCTGAGGCCTAACCGGGTATTGATTAATATCACCATATAATGGCCTAGATGTGCTTTCAAGGACAAAGGTGGGTAAAAACATCAATACAATGACAAAATATATTCTTTTTAACACATTTTATTTCCTTTGAATTAAGATTTCCAACTTCGTAATGATCATAAAGACCAGAACTTTGAATGAAATATTCTTTAAATCTCTAAATATCACCATGTAGTAAGGTCATATGTTTCCAGCAAAATGAACCTATCTTTTAAAGTAGATTCTGCTTGTTAATTTAAATATTGAAGTTTTTAATATACATTTTTTCTGTAAAGTAAGGAAGGATACAAGTACTGACCTATTATGTTCTTTTTTTTCTTTTAAAGGAAGAATCAACAATATCAGAAAGCATAAAAAAATTGCCATTGTGATCTAATTAACAGCAGCTTAATAACAAAATAACACATGAAATTTCAATTCTCTTTAATAACATCAAAGTAATAACTGGGTTTAATCCTGCAAGTGTTTAGAACATCATAAGCTGTAATAAGCCATGATCCATCTTTTAAAAATGGAAATAAAGGATATTTCTTTTACTTTCCAATCTTTGCACGAGAGAAATCGAATTAACTTCTCTGGAGCCATATTTGGCGCTCATAAATAACCTGCTGTTTACTGGCCCTGAATTCCTGTTTCACTGATTCTTCCTGTCTTATTGGAGTCAAAGGGGAGAAATTTCTGTAGGAAGGACACTTTCAGTGCATAATAATCTGCACCTTAGCGTTTCACTGAATGTATTTGCTGTTCTTTGCTGGACAGCACCTGATAACTCTGACTAGGGTGTATTCAGCAGTAGAAGCCTTAATACAATACTATGTAAGACATATTGAAGGGATATGATGTGTATGTGTGTATGTGTACTGTAAATGTGTATGTACACTGTAAACCCAATATCATGTGTTCCCATTTTCATAATTATTTGAGCATTTGAAGCTTATTAGCAAAAGTTATGGTAAGTTTTAGAATATTTTAATAAGCTGTAATAGACTGGATTGATGCAGTTTCTTTTATTTCAAAATCATTCTTTTGACCCCCCAGGGGAACTTGGGTTGCAGAAATAGAAAAATTTAGGTCATTCAAAAATATATATATATTATAACTTAAGTTTTGAAGTACCCATTGTTTTTAAGAGCATGAAGCAACTGGCATGCTCAGGCAACATGGGTGGTAGTAAAAATGTGTACTCAGGAGTAGACACTTATCTTTATGACATATTTTGAACTAAGAAAAAAAAAGTTGCATTTCTCTTCTTAATGCTTTCCAAAAAGGCCTTACCTACGATACATAGATCTAAATATAGATAGATAGATAGACAGACAGATAGATAGATAGATAGATGCTGAGCTGGGCAAAAATAACAGATCTGCTGAGCTTAGCAAAAGTAACCTGATCTGGCCATTGAGAATCCTTCTGGAGAGGAAAAGAAGATGTAGTCCTAACTTCAGTCATTTTTTGGTCCCCAAAGTCTCACATTGTGTAGTCTTCAGTGTTACTGTCTCCTCAATCATGCAAGAGTTTTCAATGTTGTACAGGTGAAATGTCTTTCCATTTCTCTTCCCCTAAATCCCTCTCCGAGTCATCTGGAGGCTGTGGTTAACCGGGTGGAAAGAAGTTGAAGATTATCTCTGGAGGGAAATGCAAGCCAGTGGGCTTCCATACTCAGTGCCTTAGACTCTCCCCATTTCCCCTTTTCAACAAATCCTCTGGATATTCCTTTTTTTCCTCCACACACAATCTTCTGGATAATCTTCCATTTAAAAAGTAATGGTTCCTAGCTTCTTTCCACTTGATTTCTCTAAAAGTTCTATCTAACTTCCAAAATACACCACAATAATCATCAGCTTCTATTAGACTACCTAGGCTATGTCGCCTCTAGTGTACCCAGCCTCTTGCTGGCAGTTAATTAACTCATCACAGATTCTGCCCAGCTTTTGAGTCAGCTTACCACTTCCTGAAGCTGCGTTCTGCCAGAGGATTCCAGACTGGACGGACCTGGCTTTCGTTTCATTGCTTATTTTTCTCTTTTTCCCTGGAATGCTTGAAAATAATGGATGCATTTCTTATAAGCTCTCTGGTGAATCACCGTTGTCCTCTGGGTTAATGTGCCCCACTTCTGGACTCTAGATATGACAGTAGAATCCTACTTCCATGCCCTAAAGCAATGTGGGCTCCAAGAAAAAAAAAAAGAAAGAAAAAAGCCCACCTTGGACTCTTGAGTTAGATACCAGTAGAATTACTTGGTTCATACTGAAACACAAACAAGCAAAACTTATTTCAGTTTTCTCTTTACTATGCCCTTTGGTCATAGTAGAGCTGTCTCTAACTCCAGAAAAGTTTCCTTGCTCATTGTTTTCCTTAATAATGGAATCAGAATACGTGTAGTCTTGGAAGAAGGAGAGAGAGATGCAGCCTCTGCCGCAGTGGTAGATATGGAAGAAGCATAGCCCAAATTTCCCTTCAAGGAAGACCTTACTGCCTCCCTCTAGGGAGCGCAATCTGCAGGAGCAGCTGGCTGTCACTCCCTTTGGGTTATTCTTTAACTTAAAACAGCCTCCTCAACAGAGGCTCTGTCCTTCCCACTGTACCCTGCCTCCCGCACTGTGAGGGTGAGCCAGATTTAGGGAGAGAAGGCCAAAGGTCTGGCCTAATCATTTTGCCATTTAGCTACCTGGTTTATAATGAACGAGAAAATTTTCAATTTGAACCTGGCCTTCCATGGTTTTATAATGCTATATCTGTCAAAGTAAGAACAGAAAACACATTTTATTAGAAAGTTTTTAGTCTGATTTTGAAACTTTCAGTATTATACATTTGTGTCTTGCTTCAGGCCAAGCAATTGCACGCTGGGATGCCTGGTGTGCAAATGAAACCTTGGAAACATCTAAATGATGACCACAGGACTTCTCCTAGAGCATAATGCACTCGTAATATCATGTTTAGCATTGGAGAGAGTAATTCCGTGTTATATTGTGAATGTACATGTCTAAGTTTTCATTTTAATTTGCACGAATGCCTTGAAAGAATGTGAACTCTGATTCTTAACTGCCATCATTGTTGAGCAAAGGTCTTGGGCAAGTATGAAGAAAATTGCTTACTATAGATGGGAAATTATAGAGAGGAGCCTCTCTAGGTACCAGGGTACTTTCTTTTTTGTTGTGCTATGGAGAAACTGTGGGGTTGTATCACAGGAAGGGACCTCACTTCCCTACTCTCCTGCCGTGTGGATCAAGAATGAAAGTAGTCTCCCATGGCAGGAATATATATTTGGGGATCAAGTATCAAGGAGCCTAAGATTACATGCCAGCTAACTGAGCAAGACCTTAGTAAAAATTGTTAAAAATAAATACATAAACAAAAATAAAATCAGTTTTCCCAGAACCTAGCAACCAAGGGGATCCCATTTCCTGTGAAAAGGTGAGCTGTGTTCAGACTCCGGCTGGGAAGAGACAGTGGTCCCAGAGAGCTTGTTAACAGGCAAGGCAGAGAGGTTGATTTGAGTCATTCACCAGACAAGTCTATTGTTCTCCACAGCCCAGAATCGATAAGAATAGAGTCCATTTTCCAAAGGTAAAATATTTACAGATACAGTATTTACCAAAAAGCACAAGATTTGTGTTCTATCAGCAGCCAGTCTAAATTTGGATAGTTTTCTCTCTGACTTAGCAGCATATACATGCAAATAAGGAATTTAATTCCTTAAATTATGATTTTCCTGAACATGTTGGCTAAGTTTTCCTGGTTATTTCTAACCCATACCTAGGTCCAAGAAAAAAAAATGGATTTTATGTTATAGAAGTATTTAAACTTCACATATTATAATTCTTTGGTGGGGAGGATGGAATTTTAGACCTGTAGTTCCGAAAGTGTTCATGTAGTACAAAAATGCAACCTCCAGAGTAACTGGGACTATCGGCACCCGCCACCATGCCCAGCTAGTTTTTCCATTTTTTTTTAATGCAACCTTGAATATTACTTGCTTTAAATGTTATGTATATTACTTAGGCCAAACATTTCTATGGTAATCATTATATTATGTAATTAAAGTCAAAGAAATACTGCATGGATTTTCATTGTCTATTAAAATATATAAGAAAATAATAGAAAAGGGTACAGAAAATATGTATTTTTAAAAGAAACTCTCCCTATTAATGTTACAATATTCAAAAATCGATAACATATTTATGAGAAGAACATAACTCTCACTGTTCAGACTGGCCTCTGATGGTCCAACTTATCTTCAGACAGCCATTTAGTAGTCTAATAATCTTAGAAGGTTTATCAAGAAATATTTCTGGCTCGGCGCCTGTGGCTCAATTGGCTAAGGTGCCAGCCACGTACACCTAAGGTGGCGGGTTCGAATCCCCAGCCCAGGCCCGCCAAACAACAATGATGGCTGCAACCAAAAAATGGTCTGGCGTTGTGGCGGGCGCCTGTGGTCCCAGCTACTTGGGAGGCGGAGGCAGGAGACTCGCTTGAGCCCAGGAGTTGGAGGTTGCGATGAGCTGTGATGCCATGGCACTCCGCCCAGGGGGATAGCTTGAGGCTCTGCCTCAAAAAAAAAAA
>CAUYQV010028953.1:0-21076 GCA_963574575.1 Galagoides demidoff | reverse complement strand
AGAAGAGTATGTTCCAGCTCCATCCATGCAAACATGAAGGAGGTAAAGTCTCCATCTTTCTTTCAGGCTGCATAATATTCCATGGTGTACATATACCACAATTTATTGATCCATTCATGGATGGATGAGCACTTGGGCTTCAGAGCAGATTTGGGAACTTTGGGAAGGCTATGTTAACCAGTTTAGTGAAAATATTTCAAATTGTATATAAAACCAGCACACTGTACCCCATGACTGCATTAATGTACATCGCTATTATTTAATTTTAAAAAATGCTTACAAAGAGATTCTTGGTCTACTGTTCCAGCAGGTATCTCAGTACCCTTGGGAAAGTCAGGCCTCTTATGATCAGTCATGAGTCAACAGAGTGATATTTGATGCTGGACAACATTTCCATGAATCATTGAGCCTCTTCCATCTTATCTCATTTTGAGTGTCATTATCTGTGACACTCTTTTATGGTGAAATGACAGCTATAGAAAGTCTGGCTAAGCTCATTTAGAAAAAAATAGCCACTAGAATCATTGATTCACACCTGATTGGGAGTCTCAGATTTGATTTCCTCCAAACCCAGCAGTTAGTCATTTGGACTGAACACATTATATGTCTAGTTGCAAAATGATCACAAAATACGAGAAATTATCTGGGCCACTCTTATTTTATAGATGAAATAGAGAGGGGAAGCAATTTTTTCACTGTCATACCATAATTTAAGGCAGCACCAGGCCCTCCGCAGGCTCAGAAACCCAGAATGAAGTGGAATGAGATCAGATGGCCCAGAAAGAAGACTTGCCTCCACTTCTTATTGTCACACCCTTATATTTCATTAATTTTAAAGTTGATAAGTAACATTGCTTTCTCTAAACAATTTTAAATTACAGGTAAAGCTAATGTCCCTCAGACTATCACACTTAAGGACTCTTCCCTCAGAATCTCCCCAAAGGGATTCACTGTCATGGGTTTCATGTGTCTGCTTTCAAAAACTTGTCTGTATCATTAAAAACATGTGTGTGAGCATCCATAAAAATATATTAGCATTGGTTAGTGTATTACTATGTACTTACACAAACATATGTAAGTAAATGGTACCATATTTCTTGCATTATTCTTCAAGTTGTTTTTTCACCCTTGGCAGCATGACTTTGGTGCCCTTTAACTGGTGTGCTGTGGTCATTAGCGTGAATCCATCACTCTGTGCTTATGCATTCCTTTATTGAGATTCAGGTAATTCCAAATTTCTTCTACTATAAACAATGCCACCTTGAAAGCCCTCTTATTTGCTTCTTAGTGCACGCACAAGATAGCTTCTTTAGGGAAAATGCCAAAGGGAATGCTAGTCATAGGGTGTGCACATTTTGAGCTTTCTAGATGCTGTGAAATTGTTCTCCAGAAGAGCTCTTGGAAACCACACTCCCACCCATAGTTTCCGGGAGCACACACTTCCCCACACCCTCACCAGCACTCAATAGTGGCAAATTCCCACTGGATGGGGAAAGGGTTGCCTTGATTTATGCTTTCTCAACTGCTAGTGAGACTGAGTGGGTTTTTTTTTTTATGATGCTCACATGTGTCCCCTTGTATGCAAATTGCTTAATATCCTTAGCACATTTTTCCATAGGGCTATTCGACTTTTCTTCCAACACCGTTTAAAAAGAAATTAAAGCACTTAAGCCCTGCTGAAATTTGAAGTGAATCATGGCTCAGAAATCTCACGCTGCATAAGAGAACGATTTGAAATGTTATTTTTAAAGGGTGGGGTGGTGAGGCTTGGTGGAGAAATGTGGATGACAGGCAGATTCAAAATGAAAAGAGACTTCATGGAAGCGGAGGGTGTGGGAGCCTTGAGTAAAACTTGCAAATTTCTCCACCAATAACCATATGCTGGTGCTAAGTCCACACAGAAAGCTAGGCTGGTAGAGACCCTTGTCCATTAAACAGTGGAAATATTTCATTGGTCACTTTTATATTGATGATATGTTGAAATGATAACCTGTAGGATATATTAGGTTAAATAGAACATATTACCAAAATTAATTTTACCTGTTTCTTTTGACCTTTTTAACGTGGCTGCCAAAACCCTCATGTATGCGTCATGTGTTACACTTCTGTTGGGCGGTGATGATCTAAGAAATGATGACGATTCAGTTTCCAGTTCCAGCACTTCAGTAAGAAATGCCATGTATCCTTGGGATAGCCACACATTTCTCTTTCTGCGGAAACTCAAAGACTCATAAAGGTGATATAACCCACTGCCTCTCATGTCTCACTGTTATGTGCATGAAGGGTGGAATTGCTGACTCTTCCTGAGTTCATCAAAAAGTGGTTTATATTAGAACTGGAGATGGAATGCTTACACCCAGAGCTCCTTCACTCCCAGGACATTCCCTGTCAGACTTCAAGTGCAAAGAAGCTGGAGACTCCACCTTCCTTATTATCTAGGGCCCTAAGAGTTCCTTGTGATTGGTCTTGCTAGTCAGCTGTCATCACCCAGACCATTGTGTTGTATTTATCAGACACAATTGCTCTGGACTTCACCAGTTTATTCATTTGGATTCCTTCAAAGGCCAGGAAAAAAACAACTCAAAATTAGCCTAAAGAAGAACTGAGTTGGGGAGGATATTTATTGGCTCCAGAATTGGTTTTCTCAGGTTACCATAAGAAATGTATCCTCTCACAGTTTCACAGGCCAGAAATCCAAAATCTAAGGTCAGCAGGGCACATGCACTGCAAAGGCTCTGAGGAAGATCCTTGCCTTGCCTCAGCCAGCTTCTGGTGGGCCCAGGCACTTGGCATTCCTTGGTTTATGAAGGTTTCACTCCAGTCTCTGTCAGTCTGACTCCATGGATAAATAACTTTCTCCACATCTCTGTGTATCCTTCTCTGTCTCTGCCAGACAGAATAAGGGTGCTGCCCTACCCATGGGCTCCCTGGATTGAGGGCCCACCCTGTTTCATCATGATCTCATCTTGATCTTGATCCTGACCTTAATTACATCTGCAGAAACCTTATTTCCAAATAAGATTTAACCCATTATATTCTTGTTCTCTGGAAAGTCCAAGGATAATCTTAGCAGGAGTCAGCTCTCACATTCGCTATGCCTCTGGCTCAGCTCTCTCCCCTCAAGAAATTACTGTCACTCAGGAGCTTGGTCCACAGGGTGGCAAGGACGTGACAGCAGCCCCAGACTTACATCTTTCTCTAGTTCAAATCTGGCGGGAACATTAATTTTCTTAAAACATGGAAAGAAAATCACGGGAGAGGGAGCGATTCACAAAAGTATGCAAGAATGTGATGTGCCAACTGGCTGAGCTCAGGTCTGAGTGAGCTGTTCACAAGAGAATTGCTCTGCCAGACAGGAGGATGGATGTCCCCAAACATCAGGACCTACAGTTGCATGAAGGAGGAATATTTGCAGAGAAAGCTGACCTAAATACTCAGCACGGCCAGGGCGGGTAGTAAATATCCATTGATTCCTTCTTTGTCTTTTTCTCCACATTATGGGAGCATGTACTAAAGACCAGGTACCTGGCAGGGGTTAGGGGTACAAAAACAAATGTGACAAAGGGTCCTGCCACGGAGGTGTCCCATAGTCCAGTGGGAGTCAGGCTTGTCAACAGCATCAGCATGGTGTCACTACTACTAAAGTCAAAGAAAACATGGGGAGATGTGAGAACCAAGAGGAAAGGAATGAAAATCCTCCCTTGGGGAGCTCAAAAGACTTCTCAAGAGAGGAGGTGTCTGGGCTGAGTCTTGAAAATTGAAGAGGGCTCAGTGCCTGTGGCTCAAGTGGCTAAGGCGCCAACCACATACACCTAAGATGGCGGGTTCAAATCCAGCCCAGGCCACCAAAAACAATAATGATGGCTACAACCAAAAAATAGTCGGGCATTGTGGCAGGCGCCTGTGGTCCCAGTTACTCAGGAAGCTGAGACAGGAGACTCACTTGAGCCCAGGAGTTGGAGGTTGCTGTGAGCTGTGATGCCACGGAACTCTACCCAGGGGGATAGCTTAAGGCTCTGTCTCAAAAAAAAAAAAAATTGAAGAGGGGTTCCCTGGCAGAGAATGGGAAATGACAGTGTGACTGCCCAAGGAGTCATGAGAAGCCCAGGGTGACGCAGCCCAGGGCACCGTGAGGGCATCAGGCTGTAATGGGGGAGGGTGGTGAGGGTGTTAGGCGGGGCCTGCCATGGCAGCACCAGTGCTTTGGAAAGATCACTCCAGAGGTGTCCCATGGGTAGTTTGTAGAGGAGTCTACAAGGTGAACAGAGCAGCCAGGAGGCAGAGATGAACACAGGAGGCCGTAATTGAGGCAAGGACAGCAGAGGTGGGTCAGACAAAGTGGATTTGAAGGTTCTGTTGGTGTCAAGATGGAGCTGGAGGGACTGTGTGATTGACTAGACACGGGAGAGAGGGGTGGGGGACAGGAAGAAGGTTAGAATGGGGCCAGCTTCAGATTGTGCTCCTACTGGGTTCCTGGGTGTCTGAGCTGGGAACCAGAGAGGCAGAGTGACTTTGGGTGAAGCTGAAAGAGTCAGTTTTGATCATACGGATTTCAGGATATATGTGGAACATCCAGGTGGTGACATTTCCAGGCAGGTAGAAGGATTAGTCTGAGCAGAAAACAAGACTATATGTGAAAAAAATTGAAGATGTCAGGTGTGCCCTGGAGTGATGGGGTAAGAGAAAGGAAGAACATGGAGAAGAGATGGGGCAATTCCTACCAAAACTAAGCTTTTCAAGGCAGGAGAAAGTCAACAGAAAAGCTCAAGAGTGTGGCAGAGGGAGCCGTCAGGAGTGCAGTTAACCCCAGCCTAGACAGGCAGCAATGGGCATCTGCTCCTCCTCCAGTGCTGCAAGTCTGGGGCAGACACTCGGGGCATTCGGTTCCTCTGTGTCTGTCTGTCTGTCGGTCTCTCTCTCTCTCTCCTCTTACTCCATTTCAAACAGACCAAGAAAGGACAGCAGTCAGCACAACCTCCATTGGTGACAGAACACAGGGCTCCCGTGTGGGGCCACCTGCAGAGAGCTTGTCTCTCTCCCAGCTTTTGTAGCTCAGGGGGTGCCAGCTGAGAGCAGGAGGGGCCACTATGATGAGCACTCGGGAACAGGCGGGCCTGCCCCACACAGCTGACCCATTCTTCCTGCCCACCAGCCTCGGGTTGACAGCAGCCCTGCCTGGCCTTCCTCAGACAGGCCACGGGCACCTCATCACCGCTTCACCCAGGCTGCTCCCCCAGCAGAGGGAGAGGCAGCACAGCCCTCCCTCCTGCACTCACAGGTGCGGAGGGGCTTCTGCGCACAGCCTCTCCATCCACTCCACACCCTCCTGTGTGGCTCTCTCTCTGCCACCTCCTACCACAGTCCCCTCCAGGCTCCACGTCCAAGCCGGACCCTGCCTGCAGAGAAACACCAGACCCTTCTCACCTCCTCAAATGGAATTTTCTCAAATATACCATTTTTCTGATTAAAAATTACCATACCAATTGCAGAATATTTGGAAAATATAGATAATTAGAAGAAATTTTAATTTATTAGTATTGCTCAGAAATGACTGGTTACAAAAGCTCGGGCTACTTTCAAAACAAAGAAGCTTTACTGAAAGTCTCTGAATCAGAATATTCATCAGGAACCCAGAGAGCTCCAACTTTGGATTCCTCTGCCTGGATCTGCGTCTGGGTATTTGGAGCCAATTCTCTCTGAATTCTCTAGTCCAAGGCTCTACTTAGACAATTACCTTACCCTGTGGGGCCCTATCAGACCTAAACTGATTTTTCTGACCTTGTCCCAAAGCCACTCAGCCTCTTATGTTCCCAGACTCGGGCTGGGGAGCACCTGGCTTTTACATCACTAACTGCAGACGAAGTGAATGACCCCGGCTTTTCTCTTCATTGCACCCTGGGGTGGGCATCAAAGTTTAGAGAAGAATCAAGATTCCACTCCTGTCTTGAGGAGCTTGCAATCTGATGTGGAAGAATCCAGGTGCATAAATAATCTCTGTAGCCACAGCAAGAGTGATGGCAGGGCTTTAAGGACAGGATTCTGAAGTCACAGAGGAAAGAGGCGCCGGCCTTCTGTGGAGAATCCTCACTAAGGAGACCACATACAAGTTAAGGCTCAGAGATGATTTATGGGCAGAAAAAAGGGAGGGATGGTAAGTTGAGGCATGACCAGAGGCTAGGAAGCACAGAGCATCGTGAAAAACTAGGAAAATGAGGGGATGGAAGGTGGGTACCATTGAGGGGATGGCCACATGGCCAGTCCTTCAGTCCTGTGCCTCTGAAGTTGGATTGGACACTGAAGAAAGGAATGTTTTTGACCAACAAAAGAAAAAATGATGAAAATGGAAAAGTCAGACTTCAGGTCAGGAGGCTCCACGGCAGGACCCCAGAACTGACTGGCAGTCTCTTCTATTCTCTGAGACTCAGTTTCCCCATCTCTAAGTGAGAAACTCAGTGACTCTAAGGTTGATTTTGATTTATGATCTCTGCAAGCCCAGGACTGACCATGTCCTCAAAACAGAACTCAAAGCCCAGCTACAGGATGGTGAACCTAGTAGATATTTCCTCAATCATATCTTCCTAGAGAGCTTTTTCTGAATGCCAGTGGCTCCCAGAATCATTAGCACCTACACACACAGATTTCAGTAGTCGAGGAAGACTTCTCTATTTTCATTCTATTCTAATTCTTTAGTTAAAAGGTGACCATTTTCTTCTGGGACCAAATAACAGGATATTTGCCACGCCCTAATGAGGAACTCTGAGAATATGAAAGAGACTGTTTTCAATCTGACACTGCTTCCGTTAACACCTTCTGCCCTTTCCAGATAGAAATGCTTCCTGGTCATTACTGAAGAAAATTTCTTACTTAGCCAGGCAGGCTTTATGCATCTCTGGTGCGAGTTTGCTATAAATGCTGTAAATGACTGGAGATGCATGATGTTAAAAGATGCAATTGAAAGCACATTACTTCTGTTCCCATCTACTCCTCAGAGAACTTTCCTAGAGGCCAGGTGAGGAGAGGTGCACTCACAGACCCTGGAGCACTTAGGGTCTGTACAGGAAAATAGAAGCCAACCTAGGTCTTTTGAGTAGAAGGTGATTTAATACAGGGATTTCAAGCTTACTCAACCATTGGAAGGGCTGGAGAGGAAAGCCAAGCAGACCAGCACATCTGCTCCCCAGGGCTGCCATAACAAAGTACCACAAACTAGGTGACCTAAAGCAACAGTTCCAGAGTTCCAGAGGCTAGAACTCTAAAATCAAGGTATCAGCAAGGCCATCATGTTCTCCCTGAAACCTGAAGGGGATAATCCTTCATTGCCCCTTTCTAGCTTCTGGTAGTGACTAAAAATCCTCTGCATTCCTTGGCTTACCACTGCAATACTTCAATCTCTACTTTGGTTGTGTGTGTCTCTCTTTTTATAAGTGGATCTCAGCCATATTGGATTAAAGGTCTACCCTAACTTCAGTATGAATTCATCTGAAGTAATTGTATCTGCTAAAACCCCATTTCTAAATAAGGTCACATTCAGAGATACTGGGAGTAGAGCCTCAACACATCTTTTGGGGCAACACATTTCCACACATGACATCCAGTTTCAAGAAACCTGAAGGTTGAGGAACCGCTACTGATGTCTTTAGCTGCCTGCAGCACCAAAATTGGTTGATTTTCAGGAGCACATGAGGACACCCAGAAGTGACTGGCGAATCTCATGGCTGTGGTCCATCATTGTCTGAGCACTTGCTCACAGCTCTCTTTCTTTTATCATACTTATATGAATGCCTCTTATCAGCAGGACCTCACTGGAACCCAGCTGACATAGGAACCCAGGAAAAGTCATTCCCAACTCCATCCCTTTGCTATAAACTAAGTGCTAAGTTCACCCAAAATTCATATGTTGAAGCCTTAACCTCCAAATGATGGCATTTGGAAGTGGGGCTTTTGTATGGTTATTAGGTCATGAGAGTAGAACTCCATGAAAAGGATTAGTGTCCTTATAAAAAGAGACCAGAGAACCCAGAAGACCTGGGGTGGGGCCTTTATATAGCAAGAAGGCCCCAGGTTGCAAACTAGGCCGAAGAACCTCACCAGGAACCAAATCACCTGGCACCTTGATCGTGAACGTCTTAGCTTCAAGAACTGCAGGAAATAAATGTCTGTTGTTTAAGACACCCAGTCTTTGGTATGTTTGTTATAGTAACCTGAACTAAGACATACTTTGAATACAGAGGAGAGCTTAGAAATTCAGGAAAGTATTAAGTAGCAACAGACAATATGCAGCACATGGCCAAAACTGGAGCCCCCAAAAGCATGTTTCTGTATATTCAAAATATTCGTTGAACACCTGTTACACAGCAGGCTACATGTACAGGAAATGAGTAATTAAATACATATGGAATTAAATAAAACACAGTCTGTACATTGGAGTTATATTCATGATTGAATGGAGAAAATATATATCATAACTATAAGATATTGTGAAGACTTTTATAATCTATGAAAAAGGTAAAGTTTCTCTCTTCCTATTGGTAGTGGTATCAATTGAAGTGGTTAAGTGGGTATTCTTCAGATTTGAAGAATATATCGTATAATACATAGGCTTTTTAGAAAACCCAAACATTCAGTTTGAAAGATCAAAAATAGGTAGATAGTCCCCTGCCTGGGTTGCTAAAAACTGAGGGAAAATCAAAGTCCCCAATATTTGGCACTTGGCTTCCAAAATGTAGCTGCCTCTTGGTTCTCCCATTTCAACAGTGACTCCTTGGTTTACTGCACTGATGTGTCCTCGTGTCCTCAACCCTGTCTTTCTCTTCCCTGGCGATGGCTTCTTGGGTTATTATCAGTCTCTTGAATTGAAAGGCCTTCTCTTCTCCTTCCAATAGTATAGATCCTGCATTTTAGCCCCAAACCAACAAAATGGAAAGAGATCATGTCTTTGGTACTCTAGCCACTAAACTTATTTGGAGGAAAACCAGTCAAGTCCAGTCGGACCCCACCCTCCAGACTCCTAATGCAAACACTCAGCAGCTCCACTTGAATGCCTAATCTCACCCCCTTCCATTAGCATAGATAGACCTTGCATTTTAGCTATGAAGATTACTACTTAGCCAAAGACTGCATTTATGTGGCCATGCACATTTTGGCCAATGAGATGTGAGAAGTGACCTGTGTCACGTTCATGTCTGGCCTTTACAGGAAAGGGGTATCCTCTCCATGTCTCCTTCTCTCTCTACTGTAGAGGTGAGGGAGACCACAACCAGAAGTTTTCTTTTGAGACCAACAAAATGGAAAGAGATAGGATCCCCGGCACTGTAGCCACCAAATTACCTCTGCATAGCTTTATTTTCAGGATTGTCAGATGAGAGGACAGAAAATTTTGGTTTAATCCACTACTGCTTCCTGTTACACCACCAGACCTGTATTACAAATTGCAAGATATCTAACACCAGATTCCTGCACACACCCCATCCCCAAACCTGCTCTTCCTACAGTCTCCCTCCCTGAGTAAATTCTAAAGCAGTTCTTCCAGTTGTCAGGACCCAAATTTTAGTCCTCCTGAAGTCTCCATGCCAGATCCACTCTATCAGAAAATCCCATTGGCTCTGCCTTCAAACACTGGGTAGTAGGAAATATTGAGGAATTCTTCTTGCTTCTTGTTAGGGGTGCTAATGGTATTCAGTCACTTTGCTTTAAAAATACTTATTGAAATATTTACAGATAAAATCACCTAATGTCTTAGATTAGCTTTAAAATAATACAGAAGGAGCAAAGGATATCAGTGAAACAGATGAATTGAAAATTGTGGAAGCTGAGCACCGGCTACTCACAGTTTCATTTTACTACTCATTCTCTTTACTTTTATGTTTGAAATTTTCCATAATTTTTTTTAAATATTTTCAGTTTCCCAGCCCTTTTGCCACCACGATCCTGATACCAGCTACCATATTCTCTACAATGCTTCCCTTACAAATCTTTGTATTTCCTTTCCTGCTGTATTTACAATTCAAAATGGTGCGGGGGTGGCTCTTTGAAAATATGGCAGCTCAAGCTTCTCCTTCACTCTAATTCTCCTGGGGCTCCAGTCTTATTCAGAGGAAAACCAGTCAAGCCCTCACTGCAGCCCACAAGGCCTGTTTCTATTAAACAACCTCTTACCTCTCTGCTGCTACCCTCCTCTTAACTTGTCCTTCATTTAGTCTTTCACAGCTATACTGATCTCTTTTCTGTTCTTCGAACACACCAAGTGGAATCCTGCCTCAGGGTCTTTCCACTTGCTGTTCCTTTCTCCTAGAGTGTTCTTCCCTCAGATACCCACTTCAAGTTTCTGCTCTAATATCTCCTCTTCACGAGCCCTTCCCTGACCACCAACCCAAACAAGGGGCCACATCCATGTTCTCCTCACTCCACTTCAGTCTTCTCTCTATCACACTTTTGTTCTTCCAATACACTACAAATTGGCATCTTTATTTGCTTGTGGCCACTCCTCTCTCTCCTGCACCTGGAACAAGGCCTGGCCCCTCACAGATTCTTATCAAATAGCTGTTGAATGTGTGAAGGGGAGAATAGAGCAGGAAGAGATATAAAACATTCTACTAGAACAGAGAGTGTGGGGCAGAGGAAACCAACACGTGCATGCAACCTCAGGATCCTCAGCTCTCAAAGTTGGAGGCCTGATGTCTAAAGGAGCTGATGTCACTAAAGCTATGTCAGAAGACAGGGAAGGTACTTGCCTGAAGGAAAGCAGCTGCTGCCGGGAGGGTGAACATGAGACATGAAAGGCTCAAACGGCAGGAGACGCTGACATGCTTACGTGCTTGTCAGACTCATGCATGGATTTTTTAAGTCAAAATTGATGGAGGCATCAATTATGGGAGACCATTGGGTCCAAAAACGTGTTATAGCTTCTGCACCTTCACCAGATTTTTAATAGAACATTCAGTAACTAAGCAGAGCTTTAATGAACATACTCAGAACTCTAGAACTATCCATGTGGATATGTATTTTCCAGGCTATAAAAGTCAGGAGGACAAAATAGAATTTTCTTTACTTTTCTAGAATTGAACTAAAGTTCTCCCTTAAAATCAAATTCTGACAGAAAACTTGAACTACTTATCACCAGGAAAATCCAAGTAAATTCTGACTTACATTTAATCAAACAGCTGCCTGAGAAGGAACAGAAAGAGAAAACAGAGGCAAGGAAATGTGTTAGTTTCCTATTGCTGACGCAATGAGTTGCCACAGTCTTAGTGCTTTGAAACTGTACCAGTTTATTAACTTACAATTTGGGACATCAGAAATACAACGGGTCTCACTGGGCTAAAATTAAGGTGTCAGTAGCTTTACTCCTCCTGGAGGCTCTAGGAGAGAACTGGGTACTCATAGTTTCATTTTGTTGTTCCTTTTACTTTTATGTTTGAAATTCCCTATAGTTTTTTTTTTTATATTTTTAGTTTCCTAGCACTTTTACCACCACTATCCTGACCCAGGCCACCATATTTTCTACAATTTTTCCCTAACAGGTCTCTCTACTTCCTTTTCTGCTCTGTCTACTTTTCTACTCCTAGGGACTGCCTGCATCCCTTGGTTCATAGCCCCTTTCCTCCATCTTCAAACCCAGAAGCATCAAATCTCTCTGACCCTTCTTATGTGTGACAAATCTCTCTACAGACGCCAGCTGGAAATATGTCTCTGCTTTAAGTGCACATGTATTAGATTTGACCCTCCCAGATAATCTAGGATAACCCCCAATCTCAGCATTCATATTGTCAGTCACATCTGTCAAGTCCTCTTTGCCACATAAGACAACATACTCCCAGGTCCTGGGGATTATAGGGTAGACATCCGTGGGGCAGACATTATTCTGCCTATCACAGGAAGTGATAAAAGAAGTAATTCAAGAATATTTTTGCAGAAATGAATAATGTAAAAGTGATCTTAAATCTGTCCATTCATTTAACAAAAACTTACTGAGCACCCACCTGCTTCCAGGCCTATGCCATATTACAGGAATAGAGCAGTACAGTATTAGCAAGCACCTGCCCTCTTTTTTTTTTCTTTTTTCTTTTTTGAGATAGAGTCTCACTTTGTCACCCTCAGTGGAGTGCTGTACTGTCATGGCTCACAGTAACCTGAAACTCCTGAGCTCATGTGATCCTCTTGCCTCAGCATCCTGAGTAGCTTGGACTACAGGTGCCTACCACAATACCCAGATATTTTTAGAGATGGGGTCTTACTCTTGCTCAGGCTGGTCTTGAACTCCTGAGCTCAGGCAATCCACTCACCTCAGCCTCCCAGAGTGCTGGGATTACAGGCATGAGCCACCACAGCTGGTCCAAGTACCTGCTCTCTCAAAGCTTACATTGCAGAGGAAGGAGAACGGCAAGAGGACAAATGGAAGGAATAGATAATAGCAGGTAGTAATGAGACCTAAAGGGAAACTTAAAGGGTGGCATAGTAGAGTACTTTGGGTAAAGAACACAGAAAGGCCTCTCAGAAGGCCAGGGACAGTGGCACATACTCAGGGAAATACACTTCTCCTAAATTCATAGCAAAGGTAGGAAGAAAAGAAAATGTATGAACAAATAATGCTGCATATCACACAGCCCTAGAGAAAGGACACGTGGACACTGACAGTTGGGTTCCTCCAATTTGACAGCCCCGTCAAATCACTCTGTAGCAACCTTTTGGTCTCAAGACCCCTTAATAGTCTTAAAAAGTATTTAAGACACCAAAGAAATTTTGTTTATGTAGTTCTATCTGTCAATATATAGAAATAAATCCAATAAATGTTTTAAATATTTATTAAAAATATTTACTTTAAAAATAGCAATTACAAACTCATATGAGTATAAATAACATAATTTTATTAAAAATAACTTCCATCCAAAACAGGCAACACTTTACTGGAGAGAGGAGCATCATTTTAAAATTTTCAAGTCTCTTAAAGGTTTGGCATAATGATCAACCTGAATTTTCCTATTTATTTCTGCATTCGCTAGGTATGTTGTTTAGACAAAGTAGTTGAAGACTAGAGCTATGTAGTTGGAAAAGGGAGGAGTATTTCAATAGCCTTTCCAAACAATTGCAGATACTCTCTTTTGATACTACCTCAAAAGTGTACAAGTCATGTTTTTTAAAGGTTTGTTGATATGTGGAACCCATAATCATATCATTGAACATTTTGCCTTCGGCTATATTAAAATCCACAAGCCTATCTGCCACTGTGAATGGTTGAGAGCCATTTGTTTTACCAGTATGTGATTTTGTATTGGTAGACTCATGCAGATTTTGCAAAATGTTGACATATTTCATTATACATGTGCACCATCAAAGTATTACATTCATTATTATTGCTGCTAATCTCATTAGAAAAGTTTAACTATGGGTGAGATGACAAATTCCTCCTGAAAAACAGAGTTTTCAAAAATTTAATTACTTCTTAAAGCTTAAATTTTATCATTGGCAAAATATATTGCCAATTATTTTCCTTCAAGTAACAACCTAACATTCATTTTCAAGATAACGTCTGCCAAAATATCAAAGTCTGAATACATAGTTAGTCTGCCATTCACTCATTCTCTTTAAAAAGATGGTACGCCATGAAAAAAAAGTTTTTTTTTTTTTTTGAAGTTTTTGGCCAGGGCTGGGTTTGAACCCATCACCTCTAGCATATGGGGCCAGCACACCACTCCTTTGAGCCACAGGCACCATCCATTGAGGCACAGGCACCACCCAAAAAAAAAGTATTGAAGACACCAAAGAAATGTCTTTGCAATTCCAATCATCATACTTCATATGTAATGATGTACTTCCCATTGTCATAGAGTATTAAAAAGATGTATACTCAGGGCCAAGAGTTAATAAAAATCAATATTTTCTGCTTCCAGGGGATATTCTTAAGTAAAACTAGAATTTTATTGTTATTTTGAATGTATGGTGGTGAAGAACTTAAGAACTAGTAGTACAGTGTCATGTTCCCTTGATTTGCATGTATACACAAACACACACATAGAGATTTATTATAAGAAATTGGCCCACACACTTAAGGAAACTGACAAGTACATAGTCTTCAGGGTCAAGGAACAGGCTGGAGACCCAGGGAGACAATGCTGAGTTCCAGTCTGAATGAAGTCATTTGTAGAACTAGGAAGAACTTCTGTTTCAGATGAAGAGCAAAGGTAGTCTGCTGAAGACTTCTCTCTCTTGCTTAGGAGAAGCTGGTCTTTTGTTCTGCTTGGACCTTCAACAGATTGAAAAGCCCACTCACATTACAGATAGCAATCTGCTTTAGTCAAAGTTACTAATTTAGGCCAGCAACAAAACAGAATAGGGAGCCCCAAACCATTTTTTTTCCCACAGAGACACTAAAACAGTAACAATACATGAGCCAACTCCCTTTATGAGAAATCAAAAAAACAGCTATAAGAATCTTGTACCCCCAGCAACCACAAAGCCAGCTCCATTGAAATTATAGAAAAGTTCATGGCACTCACCCATTAGAGTCCCTCCCCCCCATCTCAGTATGCCATTATTATGAGGAAACTCCCAACTGCTGACTTCTCCCTGAAGAGAGAAAGAAAAGACATGTGTCAATGTTATGACTTTTCAATGGGAGGATGCATGAGGGATTAGCTTCTGTCTTGCCTGAATCTGAGACTGATAGGAAAGACTGCCAGGTTGGAGAGCTAAAAGTAAAGGTGAGGTTTGGACAGCCATACACTGACTCATCATCATCTTTTCTTTCAGCTCAGTGAAGAATGAACAGGAGAAAATCTCTGTTTCCTGGCTTCTTCCTGGAGAGACAAATAGTTGAAATGTATATCCAAGATTCTGTCTCTTTTGTGGAGGGCTGCCCAAGGGACTGGTCTTTGTCTCACTTGTCTTAAAGTGCTAACAGATCATGGCCTAGCCTAGGTATCTGGGGAGCTACTAAGAACAAAAGAGTTCTGGGAAGATTTCTGTTGCTCCAGGGTCCCAGGAGAACAGCAGACATAGCCTTGGTGGCCTGTCCCTGTGGAGCATGCATGGAATACTCCAGCTTTGAGGGGGACTGCTTTAAAAATTTGGTTTCTGTCTTACACAACTTGGAACACTGACACTGATGGGACCTGATGTACTCTATACTCTAGAAGCCTAGGAGTTGCTGATAAAAGAAAGCTGGAAGGTTTAGGGGAGACCCAGAGAATTTACAATTACACAGATAGAAACTAGAAGAAGCAATATATTATGAGTACCTGAAAAAAAGAAAAGAGCAAGTCAAGTCCCTCTAATTGGGGATTTACATGTTCAAGTCCAGAGAAAATGCATCCATAGAAAAAGTTTGAGAGATGTCAGCATTTCTAACCACATCGACTGATAAAGTGCTCTCCTTTTACAAAGCCAAGCAACAGAGACATGGAGAGGTATCTGTCTTTTAAATACATGGGTCCCAACAGAAAGTTATAAGGCACATTAAAAAAAAAAATCAGAGAAATGGGATTCAAAGGCAAGCAGAGGCAGTAATCTCCAGAAACTGATTCTAAAGAAACAGAGATATATAAATTGTTTGACAAAGAATTCAAAATAACCATCTTAAAGAGGCTCAATGAGCCCAGGAAAATGATGCATGAACAAAATGAGAATACCAACAAAGATAAAATACTTAAAAGAACCAAGTAGAAACTATGGAACTGAAGAATACAATAACTGAATTTAAAAAACACACTAAAGGGGCAGTGCCTGTGGCCCAAAAGGGTAGGGCGCTGTTCCCATATGCTGGAGGTGGCGGTTCAAACCCAGCCCCAGCCAAAAACTGCAAACAAACAAACAAACAAGCAAACAAAAAACACACTAAAGGATTCAACATCAGAATTGATCAAGCAAAAGAATTAGCAAACTTAAAGATCAGTCATTTGAAATTATCCAATCAGAAGAAAAAGGAGTTATGAGACACCCAAAAAGTTGACCAATATATACATTATAGAAGTTCCAAAACAAGGAAAAAGAAAAAGACAGAGATAACATGCACAGAACTTATCTGAAAAAATGATGGCTGAAAACTTCCCAAGCTGAAGAAGTAAACGCATATTAGATTTAAGAAGCTTAATGGATTCCACATGATGAACCCTCAAAAATCCATTACCCAGACACATTAAAATCAAATAGTCAAAAGATAAAGAGAAAATTTTGAAAGCAGAAAGAGAAAAGTGACTTTCTGGCATCTGACTTTCTGACAGCAAGAGAAATTCTGACATCTCTGTCTAATGAAAGAGATCTTCTCCATAAAACTGTCAGCAAGGGCAGCGCCTATGGCTCAGTGGGTAGGGCACTGGCCCCATATGCCAAGGGTGGTGGGTTCGAACCCGGCCCTGGCCAAACTGCAACAAAAAGTAGCCAGGCATTGTGGTGGGCACCTGCAGTCCCAGCTACTCGGGAGGCTGAGGCAAAAAAATCGCTTAAGCCCAGGAGTTGGAGGTTGCTGTGAGCTGTGACAGCACAACACTCTATAGAGAGCTACAAAGTGAGACCCTGTCTCTTAAAAAAAAAAAAAAAAGGACTGTCAGCAAATTTCTTAACAGAAATCTTATAATTCAGAGTAAGATGAAAGGAAAAGAGTATAAGACATATAGACATGTTTGTGTGTGCTTGTTTGTGTGTATAATATATACATAAAATAGAAGATTACTCAACCTTAAAAAAGGAGATCTTATCATATGTATTATACATAAGAATATTACATTTATCAAACTTTCCTTCAAAAATGAAGGAGAAATAAATATATTTCCAGATAACTAAAAGCTGAGGGAGTTCCCCAACACTAGACCAACCTGTTTTAGCAAAAAATGCTAAAAAGTGTCTATCAAGTTGAAATGAAAGAATTCCAGACATTTTACCAGGATGCTAGTTACCTGTTAGAATGACTATAATTAAAAGCAAAAACAAACTGGAAAACAATATACATTGGTGAGAATGCGGAGAAAATGGAAACTTTGTGCATTGTTGTTCAAAATGTAAAGTGGGGAAGCCACTACGAAAAACAATATGGAGGTTCCTCAAAAGATTGAAAAGATAATTGCCATATGATTCATCATTCACACTTCTGGGCATATATGCAAAATAATTGAAAACAGAAATTTGAAAAGATGTTTGCACTGCCATGCTCTTTGCAGTATTATTTCACCCAGTGGTGAAAACAACCTAAATGTTCATTAACAAATACATTGAGAAAATGTGGACCACACACACACACATATATATGCAAATATATGTACATGTATATATGCTGTCTGGTAAGAATCCAGCCATGCAATATGAAAAATAGTATTAACAATGACTGTATACTTTCCAGACAGCCACCTCATGTTTGTGTGGGGGGGAGGTAAATATATATGTATATGTCTATATTTATATTATGTGTATATATGAAGATTATTCAACCTTAAAGATGAAGGAAATCTTATCATATGCTACAACAGGGATGAACCTTAAGGGCATTATGCTTAGTGAAATAGATTTGTCTCAGAAAAGTTCTGAAGGACTCCACTTTTATGAAGTATTTAATGTGGTCAAACTCATAAAAGCAGAGAGTAGAATGGTGGTTGACGGGTGTAGGAGTGGGAGAAATGGGCAATGCTATCAAAAAATATAGTTTCTGTCACTTGGGATGAAAAAATTCTAGAGATCTACTGTGCAGCAATGTGCCTGTAATCAGCAGTATTATACTATATGCCTAAAAATTTGAAGATAGATTTCATATTATATATTTTTACCAAAACAAAAAAGTCTACAGATTTAAATCTTCATCTCATCTAAAGTGTCATCCTGGAAACACCCAGAATAATATTTGACTAAATACCTGGGCACTCTGGGACCCAACTATCACGTCATCCACCATTGCTTTTGCACAATCAGTATAATTGTCAACCCAGTGAAAAGGTGAAATAATATTTTAGGTTTTTTTGAGACAGAGCCTCAAGCTGTCCCTCTGGGAAGAGTGCTGTGGCATCACAGCTCACAGCAACCTCCAACTCCTGGGCTCAAGCGAGTTTTCTGCCTCAGCCTCCCAAGTAGCTGGGACCACAGGCACCTGCCACAGCGCCCGGCTATTTTTTGGTTGCAGCCGTCATTGTTTGGTGAGCCCAGGCTGGATTCGAACTCACCACCTTAGGTGTGTGTGGCTGGCTCCTTAGCCACTTGAGCCACAGGCACCGAGCCAATATTTGAGTATTATTATGAATATAGTTTGATGTTGTGGACCTCCTGAGAGGGTCTCAGTGACTCTCTGGGGTTCACAGACCGTACCTTGCCCCATAGCAAAATCACCATGCAACTCATAAACATGATTTTCATTTAGTTTCATAGCACACTCTCCTGCATGTCTAGATACTTCATGAAAACCTATATTGTGAAGGAAATTAATACAAAAACAAAAAGGAAAAGAGAAAGAGAAAAGACAGAAGGAGGATGCAGAGAGGAACAGGGAGAGGGAGAAGAAAGATAAGAAACTCACAAACAACACAGACACAATGCAAGGAATGGGGAAATTTTTTAAAATACGTTAAAATATATTTAATGTTCTAGGAAGGATGAAAAATGCTCTATCCATGAAATAAGAAGGGGTGATAATATAGAGATAGCAAATTAAGGAAAAAATAACCTTTAAAATTAAAAAATATGGCTGGCACATTGGGAGGCTGAAACAGATGGATTGCTTGAGCTCAGGAGTTTGAGACCAGCCTGAGCAAGAGTGACACTCTGTCTCTACTAAAAATAGAAAAACTAGCCAGGCATGGTGGTGGGAACCTGTAGTCCCAGGTACTTGGGAAGCTGAGACAAGACAATTGCTTGAGTCCAAGAGTTTGAGGTTACTGTGAGCTAAGATGCAATGGCACTCTAGCCTGAGCAATAGAGTGAGACTCTGTCTCATATAAAATAAATAAATAAGTAAATCTAAAATTAAAAAATAAGATAGAGGAAAAAAAACTTTTTTGAGACAGAGTCTTAAAGCTGTCTCTCTGGGTAGAGTATTATGGCATCATAGCCCACAGCAACCTCCAACTCAGGCTCAAGCGATCCGCTTGCCTCAGTTTTTCTATTTTTAGTAGAGACGGGGTCTCGATTTTGCTCGGGCTGGTCTCGAACTCCTGAGCTCAAGCAATCCACCCACCTCGGCCTCCCAAAGTGCTAGGATTACAGGCCTGAGCCACCACACCTAGCCAATAGAGAAAAAATTTTAAGCTCACTAGAAGACTGAAAGACAAATTTTGAGAAATCCCCCTAAGGATGGAATGGAAAGACAAATTGGTCAAATACTGGAGAGAAACTATATGAAAATTAGAGAATTTGTACCAAAAGTTCAAAACTGAAATAACTGCAGTTCCAGAAAACAGAAGCAGAGAAAGTGGAAGGAGGATGTCATTAAAGTGATAGTTCAAATTTCCTATGATTAAAGGAAATAAAGGTCTACACTCCATACTGAAAGGACCCAGCAGTGTCTGAAAAAAATAACTGGGAAAAAAACACATTTAGAAAAGTAATGCTCTAACAGAACCAAGAATAGGTTATAGAAAATGCAATAAGTCTCATTAAAATGAAAATGTCACTAGCTTGCTTACTCCCAGCACTGGAAACTGTAAGTGAATGGATAGGAGCCTTCAAATTTTGAAGGAAAAATTATTTTCTTTTAAATATAATTCAAACTGGTTGAGACATATGATAAAGTACAGGGAATAACTAACAAAATGGACAACTGAGTCTCTTTCAGCTAAATATCTCCCAGAATTACCAGTGTGGTTGAAACCCTCTGATATCTTGTCCATTTCACCTCCATTCTAGAGGTAATACTGTTAGTATTTTCCATTTCACCTCCATCTCCATTTTCCCCTTAGTATTCTCTGTGTAAGGCTTATCCATGTTAATAAGTATTGCCTGATCCATTATCACTGTTGTATGGTGTTACATAGATACATTGTAATTAGATGGTTGGTTTTTATGAATATATCATTTATTTATCTAGTCTCTTATTTATGAATATAAAGTTGTGTCAAATGTTAAAATAATATTAAAATAATATAAGTGGGATGTCAATTTGGAACTTTCTAATGAGGCACTAGAAAATAATGGCCATAAAATACTAAAGTGAGTGCCAAAGTCAGACTTGACAATGGGAAGAACCAGTTTCATGGCTCTTGAGCCCCTCACCAGTTTGAGAAGTGAAAACATCTGATTTACTACAGCATGGCAGCTGTGCATGGGTTATTTACTGTTCATTCCTAATCTTTTGTAATGCCATTCTCTCAACTTATTTATTAATTTTTTCTTTCTTATTGTTTGGGAGTCATTGAAGGTACAAAGAATTAGATTACACTGATTGAATTTGTTGGGTAAATTCCCTCTTATAATTATGTCCCACTCCCTAGAAGGGTATAATATACCATGACCCCCCCCACCCCGTCCAGTGTCCCCTCTCCCGACTCCCTCATTCCCCTACTCCTCACTATGTGTTAGGTCATCTATTGTCTTCATGTTAGACTAGAGTACATTGCATTCTTGCTTCTCCATTCTTGGGATGCTTTACCAAGAATAATGTGTTCCACCTCCATCCAGGTTAATACAAAAGATGTAAATTACCATCTTAAAATGGGAGGTCTAGTTTGAGTTTTCTGAGAATTCTCTATACTTCCTTTCAAAAAGGTTGTATTAGTTTGCAGTCCCACCAGCAGTGTAAAAGTGTTCCCTTCTCTCCACATCCACACCAGCATCTGCAGCTTTGAGACTTTATGATATGGGCCATTCTCACTGGGGTTAGGTGACATCTCAGGGTGGTTTCGATTTGTATTTCTACGATGATTAGGGCTGATGAACATTTTTTCATATATTTGTTAGCCATTTATCTGTCTTCTTTAGAGAAGATTCTATTCATCTCACTTGCCCAGTGATATAAAGGATTATGGGGTCTTTTTTTGTTGTTGATTAATTTGATTTCTCTGTAATCCTAGTTATTAAGCTTTTGTCGAATTAATAATCTTCAAATATCTTTTCCATTGTGTAGGTTGTCTATTTGCTTTGGTTGTTGTCTCCTTAGCTGTACAGAAGCTTT
>CAUYQV010028950.1:0-17213 GCA_963574575.1 Galagoides demidoff | reverse complement strand
AAGCCCCATGATTCTAAATAATTTTTTGTAATAATGCACAGAATGGAGTAATAAAATAAGTCCACAATAATATTCATTACTATCATTAAAGAATAGAATTTGTTCATTTTCATTAACTTTGCAATAAGGAGTTGAAACATTGCCAGACCTAAGATGATTTACACAACCTAGAATTCCTCTCCATGAGCTCTCAGACCTTACTTCCTTCACTTCATAGGCTAATTCTTTAAGTTGTATTTTATTTTTAATTGATACATAGGAATTATACTTCAGCACATGCATGTATGGTGTGTAATGATCAGGGTAATTAGCCTATCCTTCACGTCAAATATTTACCAGTTCTTTATGTTTAGAACATTCAAATCCTAGTTTTGGGCGGCTTCTGTGGCCCAAAGGAATAGGGTGCCGGCCCCATATGCTGGAGGTGGAGGGTTCAAACCCAGCCCTAGCCAAAAACTGTAAAAAAAAAAAAAAAAAAATCCTGTCTTCTAGTTATTTAAAGATATACAATGCAGTATGGTTATTCCTAGCTATAGTTATCTTGTTGTGCAATAGAACACCAGACCTTATTTCTCCTATCAGTGTGTAATTTTGTAGGCATTGATCAGTGTCTTATTCTCTCCCCCTCCACGCTTTCCTCTCCATCCTCTGGTAACCACTGTTCTATGTATTTCCATGAGATCAGCTTTTTAAAATTCTATAAATGAGTAAGATAACTTCATGTTGATCTTTTTGTGCTTGTCTTATTTTACTTACATAATTTTCTCAGGTTCAGCTGTTTGTTGTAAATGATGGGATTGTATTCCTTTTCAAGGCTGAATGGCATTCCACTGTATAGATATTCCTTAGACATTTTCTTTATCCATTCATCCATTGACGGACACTTAGTCTGATTCCATATTTTGGCTATTGTGAATAGCCCTGCAACTACCATGGGAGGGCAGATATCTCTTTATCAAACTGATCTCATTTCCTTTGGATAAATACCCAGTAGTTGGATTGCTGGATCATGTGGTAGTTATATTTTAAAGCAGAGAGAAGGGGTTGGAGTGTCATGGTGTGTGACACAACTTTTGGGGGTAGGACAAAATTATAAGAGGGACTTAACCTAACAAATGCAATCAATGTAACCTGGTTCTTTGTACCCTCAATGAATCCCCAACAATTAAAAAGAAAAAATTAAGGAAACATAAAATCCAGGCTGGGCGCGGTGGCTCATGCCTGTAATCCTAGCACTCAAAGGCCAAGGCAGGTGGATTTCCTGAGCTCACAGGTTCGAAAACAGCCTGAGCTAGTGGAAGACCCTATCTCTAAAAATAGCCAGGTGTTGTGGTGGGCACCTGTAGTCCCAGCCACTCAGGAGGCTGAGGCAAGAGAATCACTTAAGCCCAAGAGTGTGAGGTTGCTGTGAGCTGTGACACCACAGCATTCTAATGAGAGCAAGAAAAGTGAGACCCTGTTTCAAAAAAACAAACAAACAGTAACACCGTAAAATCCATGTAGACAGAAACAAATGAAGCCCTCCCAGCAACATCAATAAGCCAAACAAACTGAAACTCACACAATGAATCAGAAAGGATGCTGTTGAATATGTTTCCTGGAAGTAAAATAATAGAGCATGACCAGTCTGCCTCAAAACTTTCACAGTGACCTGTGTGTTATGTATGGTCTTAGGTTCATTTTGATCTCACAACAGTTGCAAAAATAGAGACTAATTAATAGATGGCCCATCTATAATGAAATGGCCTTACAAGGGAGGTAGGAGAGTAAGATTTCCATCACTAAAGGTGTGTAGATTGGGGGAGGTGGAAGGTCAGATATTTGGTGGTAAGTTGGAATAGTCCACTTTTAAAATCCCTTCAAATTTTTGGATTTGAATTTTATTTATAGATCCATGTTTCCCTAGTATTCTGGGGAAAGGATCTTAGCGAAAATGGATGTTGGTGTTAATTAGCAGTAATAAAAACAAGATGTTTCAATGACACATTATCCTAACTAGCACCCAATTATGCTAAATTATTTCCACTTGAAGAATTCAAGAGTATTATTTAGTGTTCCAATTATATACCTATAGAACTTTTAAATTTTTTCTTACTTTGGGTATTTTACTTCCTATTTGCTTTAAAAAGAATCAGAATACACATATAATGTATTCACGTATACATCTACTTTAAAAGGGCATTTTCTAAGTAAAGATGGAAGAGTACACAAACAGACACTGAGTATATAAAATGTAATTGATTTTGAGTAATTTCTTTTCATATAAACATCAGGTCCTTGTGGAATAGAGTTTAAAATTTGCTAACTTCAAAAGTATGGTCTGCCAACTTCTAACAATTTCTAAGTTTCTAAGTTCATTCTACCAGCCTGAGAATGTGTTCAGCCTTGATGCGTTACTATAAAACAGCATTTGCACATTTCTTCATTTAGAAACATTCAAAAAATGCCTTAGACATATCAGCAAATAATGAACAATATATTTACCAAAACTATGAGGAAATACAAAGAGGGTGCCAAAACTGTCTACTCATTTTAAGAAAGGAAAAAAAGTATTAAATTTGTAATACTTGATGTATAATGACAAAAGATAAATGGGAATCACATTGAGCACCTCTTATAATTGCAGGAGTCAAACATGAACTTGAGTATTACAAATTTAATATGGTTTTTCCTTTCTTAAAATGGGTAGACATTTTTTGGTGCTCTGTGTGTGTGTGTGTGTATATATATATATATACATGTTTGTGTGTGTACACATATATGTATATGTTTGTTTGCAGGTACTTACAGACTTTCACAATTAACTCCTTAGGAAAAGTTTCTTTACGTAGAGTTATTAAATCATCATACCCCATATATATACACACATATATGCAATGTTTGGATGCACATTGCTTAATGAGCTACATGAAAATGTAAATATGCCTATCACCAGTACACAGGTGTTTATTCACTTCTGTTTTAAGCATTATCACTCATTCTAGTCTGGGAATCTGGTAGGCAAAAGTGTAACTTCTTTTAAATTTGCATTTACTTTCACTAGAAATTAATACATTTATGACCATTGATATGTCAAAGGTATTTACTGATACACATAGTGTATGAATTGCCTAATCACACACTTTGTCCATATTCCCATTGGGCTGTTCAATTTTTAATTATTTTTACTATTATTATATGTATATATTAAAAAGTTAATACTTCGTCATTTATTATTTTATTCCATATGGAATTATGCCATTCAATTATAGCTAATTGTTCAATAACATTTATGAATTAACCCATCTTTTCTTCATTGCTTTTTAAAATGACATTTTAATCAACTAATAAATTCCCAAAGGTTGTTTGTTCTACATCTATTCTTTATTTACTGTTTATACAATTAGGACTAATTTTGCTGTTTGTTTGGATTTTTTAAATTTGTTTGAATTTTTATAAAAACTTGCTCCCAGATACAAACAACATGGAATATTATTAAAGCTATCCTCTAAATAATTCAACCCAAAATTTATTTTGGAATGTTCACGCAATTGAAGTAAAAAGTATACCTGAAATCCACATACTGTAAAATGCTCAAATTTTCACATACAGGTTTGGAGCTTTTTTCATGATCAATTATAAAAACAAATTATAATAATAAACACTATATTGCCTAACTTTTAGACTGTAAACAATTCTAGTTTTACAAAACCAAAATTCAAAGTTTTTTGTTAGAAACATTAAAAATGGTAGACTCTGGAAGGCTAACTTTATGATCAAATATCCATCAGTGTAAAGGAAACATGAAAAGGAATTTGTATCAAAAGTGCATTCTGTGCCCAGAAGAATGAATTCTGAAAGTAATATCTAACCTTTCAAAGAGTTGACAGGAAAAAAATGTACACTGAGATTTGGGCAGAAGAACCATTATTTCTGCTTGCCATAAAATGTTCAGGTAATGATTACATTCTGAATTTAAAATGATGACAATCTCAGTGAAATCTGATATAACATGAAATCTTTAGTTATAATTGTTATTATTAAACAATGTATAAGTCTGTGTCTATACTTGTTAATTGAAGGGGAAGCCAAAGATTTGAATTAAGTTATATGAATAATTCAATCAAAAAATGTTCTCAATTCAGCTGAGCTGCACTTATCTACCATCTTCTTATAAAAATAAAATCAGATGTTCTTTGCATATATAAATATTTATAACACACATTTAAATCACTAAAATTTCATTTATAACCTGAGTCTGGTGAAATAAACCAGGATATGTGAAGGAACTGAAAGTTTCAATCTTTTAGTTGGTACAGAACAGAGAAGACAGTCTCTGAAGAAACTTCAAAGTTAAAGGGAATGTATTTTTAAAAGGTCAGGGGCAGAGCTATGCTGAAGACATAAATTTGTAAAATGAAAACTAAAAAATTTGATTAAACACTTTCACATGCAAGTTTTAGCAGAAGAACATTTTGGTTGCTGTGTATCAGGAGGGAAAGAGCCCTCTGCAGGGTGTGAACACTTAACTCTCAGTAAGTTGTATCTAATGTATAACCAAGTAGAACAATTTGTTTGGAGTGAATATTGGCTGTGTAAAATGTTATAAGACTAGAGACAGTTAAGATAAATCAGGAAAGTAGTCTTCTAATTGAACTTTATAGAAGTGGAATTTCTTTTTTAGAGAAAAATTTTATGTTTGGAAATGTGTTTTTTCCTATTTCTTAGAGCTTACTTTTCTATTTTGAAAGCTAGAGCAAATTTTTTTTTTAAATTCCGTATGTGATGGTACACATACAAAAAACAAAGATTCTATGGAGGATTAAACATCATACGTACTACAACAGTCACCAATATCATAACTCATCTAAGGAATTACTGAGAACAAGACATTCTCCTGGCAAGCCACCAAGTAACTCAGTAATCCTGGAGGAGCAAAGTTCAGTCCTGTAGTAGTAAGGCTATTGTTAAACATTAGGCATTTTATGACAGTTCCTTAAAGGATTAGTGGAGAAAAATTGTATTTAGTATTTTGACGATCATTTCCTTACCACCCTTGAAGATCATTTCCTTGAGTATATACTCTGTTGGTACCTATGAGATCATTTCCCCAAGTGCGCAGCCCCTGCATGTCTTTACTTAGTAATCTTTCTGCCTAATATGTATCTTCTCAATAAAAGGACTCTGTGAGAAGTGCTCAGGGCTATCCTGCACCTATGGTTAGCCTCACTTCTTGCAGCATTTATTGTTAATCCGTGTCTCATGTGATCATTTACGCAGTTGAGACAAGATTCTATATACTGTGATTGAAGTTTAATTTTTTAAAAACAAAAAGTGTTGATAAAACCAGATATATATTTGCATTAAATAAAATAAAATAAATAGAGCTATTCAAATAAAAATTCGATTTTATTAATAAGTAAACACAAGTTATTAGCTATTTTCAGGAAGAAAAGCTAATAAGAAGGCCAAGACAACTTGGAAAAAAATGGTCAAGGACATCCCAGACAAGTATAAACAAAATAAACAGTCATGAGTCAGCTACACAGGAGGCTGAGGCAAGAGAATTACCTAAGCCCAAGAGCTGGAGGTTGCTGTGAGCTGTGATGCCATAGCACTCTACCGAGGGTGACAAAATGAGACTCTGTCGCTAAAAAAAAAAAAAAAGAAGTCATGAGTTTGATATCAAGTAGGTAGAATTAGTGCTAACTTAATAAACAAAGAAAAAATGAATTTTATAATGGAATATTGTATAAGCCACAGTGAAGACTTAGTATCTTTGTACATAATAACAAAGTGCAAATATTTTAACACAAAAATTTTGGGAACTACAAGATGAGATAGGTAGAAACACACTAACTATAAACTACTTTAGTTCACCTGACTTCGTAACATAGCAAATGAATACAAAATAAGCAGAGATAGAGGAAAATTATCATAATTTATAAATACATCTTGTTGATGTATACAAAAAACATGAAATAAAACTCCATTTTATTTTAAACTGCCAATTATATATGCAACATGGTCACAAAATTGAGCATAAATTAAGTCACAAGAATAGCAGCTATAAATTATGAGATGCATCCAGTAATATAATATTATATATAATAATTTTTCTTCCCTAAAAATCCCCTTCCTTATTTATTCACCATTTATATACTAGCTGCAAAACCAAAACAGTATGGATAAAACAATAAATCATGTACATGCTCATAAACATAATCATAAATCAATAAAATGGGAAATGATCATTTTCTACCAAAATTAAAGCTACAGTCACTGACACAGTTTTTTCCCCTACATATGGAATATTGTATGGACTATACTTATCCTCAACAAAATTATTGCTTATCTGAAATTCAATTTTAGTTGGGTGTCTGACTTTTTGTTTATGCTAGATCTAGTAACCTCAGTTATTTGCTCTATTATTCTCCAAGTCTTTTCTAGGATAATTTTCTTTTATTAAATCACAGCTGTGTACATTAAGGCATTTATGACGTACAGGTGCGGGTTTTATATACAATTTGAAATACTTACAACAAACTGGTCAACATAGCCTTCACCTCACTTTCTTAATTATTGTGTTATGACATTTACACTCTACCCTTAGTAGATTTGACATGTACCCTTGTAAAATGCACCATAAGTGTGGTCCAACCATGAAACAATAAATGTCATGAAGCCAACAGTCTCCAAAAATCCTCTTACACTAATAGTATATCTCTTAAAGTAATATGCATTATCCTAAACACAGAGTTTATAACTGGTCATACTGGGCTTGGCTGGTGAAAATTATAAGTTGTGAAACAGCACAGATAATAGCCATAAAAATAGTCTTTTATTTTGAACAAGAAATACACTTCTGAGAAATTTTTATAAGAAAAAAATATGAATATTTAAAATAGAACATTTAAAATTGTTACACTGTCCAAAATATCAACAAATGAAAAAAATCAGTATCAATCATAGGAAAACAGATACATTAATTACTCACAGAGTGGAAATATCATGGAGCCCAGTGCATTTAAAATTAAGAGTATTGTGTAGCAATAAAAATAATTATTCCTTATTATATAAAGTAAAACGGAGACAAATTACATCATATTGAAATGATCTGAGCATTTAAATGTTTCAATAGCATCTTATTGCCCCAAAGGTGAAAGCTGAATTTCTGTTCCTGGCCCTTTTTTCCAGCGACATTTTTCATTTCACAAACGCTGCACCTCTGCTCTTCCCGGCTCACAGCAAGCGTCTGACCAAGCTAAACCCTAAGCCGTTTGATACCTCTCTGCCTTTGAATATGTTATTTTCTTTTGTTCTGACATCATACTCTCAGCTTTTTTCCCTGTTCACCATTTTCCAACTCAAAGATTCAAGAAATTGATAAAAAGCAACACCAAAATGTAAAGAAAGTTGCAGATATTTTCTGTCTTATGCCCAGGAACAACTGTCATAATTTGAGCAATAAATTCAGCTGATCATGGGGGATTAGTGTTAATACTGCGATCAAATAAACTACAAACTGAAATGACACAAACTCAAAGATGTATAGTTGATGCTGTGCCACATTATAATTAACACAAGCTATTTATTAACAAAAACGTAATAAGCATTTGCTGTTTCAAAATTAAACCGATAACTGCTGGCATCATTACAGGGAGACCTATAGCCATGCCAATGTGCCAGAGAGTCTCAGCCAGGAATCATCTCAAATGAATCTGCTCTCCAGACCTTAAATCTCAATTTACTGAAGGGAAAATTAGTGAGGCTATGTGACAATACTAGACTTGCTGTCACATAATGACACTTAAGTGACTATCTTAATCAAAATAAGAAATCATAAAAATTAGGGTTTCTCCTTAATCGTGGTTATTGAAAGAAAATCATAAATATACTTATTGTAGGAGGATTTCCATTGTAAAGAGTTTCCCAGGTCAAGATAAACAACATGGTCTGAGATTCTCAGGATTATAGTTTTACTATTCCCAGAAGTCCCCAAGAAATTTGTTATAATGAAATTCTCTCTTTCCTTGTAAGGGATGTGTTGAATATTGGGAGGTAGTGGGCAAATTAGGGGAGGTATTCGTGGAGAGTGAGTATCCTGCCAGTACCAAGAAGGGAAAGATAGAAAGTGCTCCCAATTGGACTTCCAGACACGAACTGTCTCCCTTTATTTATTAATGGATTGGCTCATGGGACATCATGAACTCTGCTATTTTAGTTTGGGCATTTCCATAAGGTTTGCTGTAAGGACTCTGTCCTCTTCCCTCTCACTCAACTCCATCCCATCCATTGCAGGGTGTGTGGAAAGGGAAGGTAAAAATATTCTGTATATTTTTGGGCTATTCAAATAAAATATTCCCTCTTTATAAAATATTTATTTATGTTATTTAATACTAAAACACTTTCAATCCCTACTATGTAGAGGATTAGGAAGGGAAGACAGCCATTTTCTTTAATTTATAGTTTACATTTTAGTGAAAAACAGGCAAAAGAACATAATTTTTATGTGGTATTAGGTGGGTACTTAGGAAGGGAGTCCTGTAATCAGTATGTCCTGAGGGGGTTTCTGGAAGAACAGAGAGAGGAAAAATGTGTTTCCCCCACCTGGACAGTGGGAAAAGGAAGGACAAGGGGGTAATCAAGGAAAGAAGTCCTTTGAGCTTGGAAAGTAGACAAAAGTGAGAATGGCACTGAAGAAATTTCAATGATTTCATAAAATGAATTACAATTGATTCACTTGAGTATAAAATATTACAGTTAGAAGAAAAATAACAATGAATTCCAAGGGCCACGTTTTAGAGATTAAAAAATGAAAGCACACAGATCCCAGGTGAGTCATTTTGGAAGAGCTAACATGAAATATTTCCAGGTGGAGGAGGCCTGTGAGCATTTTCAAAATGATTTTTAAGTTACTCTGTGTAACTACTGAATTGTTAAAGATAGAAATAAAGTGTCAGAACAATGCTTTTACATTTTGCCTAATTATTTTATTTTAATAATGATTTAAATAAATGTCTACATTTGACTCCCAACATATTGAAACACATGGTCAAGTGAAATAATTCTTGACTGAGACATACTGAAGAAGAATGCTATGGAACAATTAGATATGCTGAACCATGAAATAATTTATTTTAGAATTCAAAACAATAGAAAGTCACAATACCCTTGGTATTATTGATAGTTGAAATAGTTTTCTATAACAAATAGTATGTCTTAATGGGTTACTTGTTTTATGTTAATATATAGGATGGCCATAAAGGAGGTGTACAATTTAATATAGTGTGCAACTTAAAATTGCACACAAATTTGATGGCCACCCTGTATAACGATGAATATATCACAGAGAAAGTTAAGAAAGGGATGAGGGATTCCAACAGATAGGTGCTGTATATATATAGAAGATAAAGAAGTGTAAACCTAAAATAGCCAAGCCTTGGAGATGGATTTTGAGCAGCTAACTGAGGCTAAGTACAAAATCCACCTAAGTAGCCAGTTTCTGACTAGAAGTAACACAAAGCTCTGAGGTCCCAGACCCCTTGAACCAATCAGTCCATCAAGGATCAGCGGTATTGACCAATCAGAACTAAGTAAGTTTCAATTCTTCATTTGCATAAACGGGGGGGGGGCACTTTGCCATAAAACCAATTTTCTCTTTACGCATTGGAAAACTCCCGCCTTCCTTTCACACCTGACTGTGTCTCCCTGGTGTGCAAACTGTTAGTGGAATAAAATCCCTCTCTTATAAATTCCTTTTCAAATAACTTTTGTTCACCAGAGTCATTGCGTGAGGCCTAGAGATTATGTTTTAGCAAAGGATTTAATCTGTTGATTTATCTTCTATGAATTGTTTAGATTTAATTGAAGCTGCAAAAGGCCCCAGAGATTTAGTTCTACACCTCTAAATAACATGCTTATATGGCTAATATTTTTCTTTTTAAGTTTTAAGTATTGCATATGGATTTCTCATAAAAGAATAAGAATTATACTCTTTATCCTCTCCCCAAATCAGTCAGTCAAATTCCCATATCTTATGTGTTATGTGTGTATAATTGTGGCTGGGATCAGCATTCAATATTTGCTTTATTGTTACTATGTAATTAATATTTGTGGCAGGGCAATATCATATTTTCTGATATATCTTTCTTTTCCTGCACAATTTATTTTCTCTGAAGTTAATGCCTTTTTTCTGCTTAGTGTGCTGTCTACTTGTAGTCCAAACGGCAACTCTTCTCAATATCTTCAAACAATCTACCCATTTCATCTCACTAAGGAAACTGTCCTCCTTCTCCAGTTTATCAAGGTGCGACAGCTGTTGTTTCAGACATCCCTTCCCTTCATCCAGGGATTCCCTTCTCATTTCTTTTTTGTGGAGTCGTTTATTTTCTGGAATCATAGGCCTTCTCTTTTCCTTAATTATTCTTCACTAGCTTCCTAGGAAAGGATGTGAGGAAAGTAATTTCTTAGTCTTCGCATGTCTGAAAAATATACTTACTCTGATTTGATTGGTATGTTGAATACATTTAAAATTCTAGGCTGGAAAGAATTTGCCTTCAGAATTTTAAAGGTATGGCTCAATTATTTTCTAAATTCTTACATTGCTGTTGAGGAGACTTTGGCCATTTATTTTCTGATTCTTTATATGGAAATATGTGGATATCAGACCTTTATCTGAAATAAGATTTGCAGATATTTCCTCCATCCTGTAGGTTACATTTTCGCTCTTTTAATAGTGTCCTTTGATACTTAAAACACTAATCTTCTTCTTCTTTCTTCTTCTTCTTCTTCTTCTTCTTCTTCTTCTTCTTCTTTTTTTGTAGTTTTTTGGCCAGGGCCGAGTTTGAACCCGCCACCTTTGGTATATGGGGCCAGCGCCCTTCTCCTTTGAGCCACAGGCACTGCCCAAAACATTTTAATCTTTTAAAATTTATTTTTTCTTTATTGTTTGTGTTTTTGGTGTTATATCTAAGAAATTGTTGCAGAATGCAAGATTATGAAGTTTATGCCTATGTTTTCTCCCAAAGGCTTTATAGTTTTTCCTCTAATATTTAGGTCTTTCATCTATTTGGAGTTAATTTTTGTATAAGGTGTATAATTTACATGTGAATATTCACATGACTCAGCAGCTTTTGTGGGTGAGAATGTTATTTCTCTATTGAACAGTCTTAGCCCTTTGTCATAAGTCAATTGAGCATTATATTCTATCAGCTTATTTCTGGGATATTAATTCTATTTCACTATGCTAAAGTTCTATTTTTATTACAGTACCACAATGAGTTTTGTACCTTTCTAGAAAATTTTAAAGTCGTGATATATGAGTCCTCCAAATTTGATCTTGTTTATCAAGATTGTTTTGTTCATGCTGGACATCTACCAATTATATATGAACCTTAGTACAAGCTTTTCCATTTCTGAAATAAATATCATCAATATTTTAATTGGAATTTCATTAAATCTAGATTTTTCTGGAGCATATTACCATTTAAAGAATCTTAAGTCTTCCAATCTATAACCACAGGATGTCTTTCAAAATTTTAGCCCTTCTTAATTTTTCTCAGCTATGTTTTACATTTTTCAGTGTCCAAGTCTTGTACCTCTTTGGTTAAATTCATTCCTATTTTAATCTTTTTGTAAATTTTCAAATCATTTTCTTAATTTTCAAACCATTTTCTTAATTTCTTTTTAGGTTGTTCATTGCTTCTATATAGAAGTGCTGCTGATTATTTTATGCTGATCTTGTATCATGTAAATTTCTTGAAATTTCTTATTAGCTCTGACAATTTTTGTGTAGATTCTTTATAATTTTCCACATATAATTTTATGTCATATTTGTGAACAGAGATAAGTTTTACTTCAATGCCAGCCTAAATGCCCCCCCCCTTTTCTCTTTCCTAATTACTCTGGTTAACAAATTCAGGGAAATTGTAAGAAAATAATAAATACAAGTGGTCAGAGGGTAAATCTGTGTCTTATTTATGATTATACAGGAAAGTAGTGTTTCATCTTTGAAATGCTGTTAGCTCCAGAAAATTCTCTTTATCAGGTTCAGAATGTTTCCTGTGTTCCTTGGGTATTTTCAGTGATTTTTCCATTAAATGTCTCAAATACTTTCCCTATAGCAATAGAAAAAAGATCATGTCTTTTTTCCCTTTATACTATTTCGGTGGACATTTATCAATTTTTATATGTTGACCCACCCTTGCATTTCTGGGATAAATCTCGCTTAGTTATGGTGTATAATCTTTCTAATATATTGCCAGATTCAGTTTACTAGTGGTTTGTTGATGATTTTTACATCTATATTCTTTAAGGATATAGGTCTTTAGTTTCCTTTTCTTGTGTTAGTCTTGGTTTTGGTATGAAAGTAGTATTGGCCTCATATTATGAGTAAGGAAGAATTTAGGAAGCATCATCTCCTAGTGTATTTTTTAGAAACACTTGAGAAGAATTTGTTTTAGTTATTTAAATGTTTGACAAAATTTACCAATGGAAAAAATTTGTTTCTGGACTTTTCTTTTGTTAAAAATTTTTGATTACTAATTCCATCTCTTTACTTGTCTTTTGAGATTTTCTGTTTCTTCTTGAGCTAATTTTGGTACATTTTGTGTTTCTAGAGATTTATCTATTTCATCTGTCTAATTTTTGACATAAAATTTTTCATAATATTCTCTCATAATATTTCATATTATCTCATCAGTACTAATGTCCTCACTTCCTGATTTTCATTATTTTAAGTATGTATATTTCTCTTTTTTATGTGCATTTGTTATCAGTGTAAGCTAAAGGATTTGTAAATTTTGTTGATGTTGTCAAAGACCAACTTCTGGTTGCTGAATCTCTATTTGTTTTTCTTTGTATTTTCAATTTTATTTATTTTCTCTCTAATTATTGGTTCCTTCTGTTAGATTTGGGTTTAGTTTGCTCTTTTTTCTTTACTAGTTTCCGAAATGTGCAAAAGTTATTTATTTGAGACTTTCTTTTTTTTAATATAGGTATTTACATCTATAAATATCCTGAGTATGTTTTCCTGTATCCTATGAATTTTGTATGTGTATTCTTTTTAAATATCTAAATATTTTCTAATTTCTCTTGTGACATGGAAATGGAAACTCATTGATCTCTTTAACTTATTTGTTGTTTAAAATATGTTGTTTAATTTCAGCATATCTACCCATTTGTTATTCATTTCAAGTTTCATTTCTTATGACTGAAGAAGATACTTCTTATAGTTTTAAACATTTTTAATTTTGCTGATATTTGTTTTATGACTTACATTTGGCCAGTCAAGAAGAATATTCTGTGTACACCTGAGAAGAATATGTATTCTGCTGTTGTCAGGTAGAATGTTCTATATGTTAAGCCTAATTGGTTTTAGTATTGTTCAAGTATTTTATTTCCTCTCTTATTCTCCAAAGGCTCTCCACACAACTTGCCTGACTCATGAAGGACAGACTCCAGCAATCTGAAAGACAACAGGAAGTGGGCATTGCTGTGCCTTCTATCATTCCCACTAAACTTGTAGGTTTATGTATTTATAAAACAAAAAAACAAACACACAAATTTAGTGGAAAAAAGCAAAACACATCCTATATTATAGTTTCCATGATATTTGAAGAGATAGCAAATAGAGAATGAGTTTACTATCAGTTTTAATCAAACAGATCCTAGACGTAGCTTATGACACTTTGCTTTGATTCATTTAGGAAGTTGTATGCTTTTAAAAATTAAGCACTAGTGTGTAATAGGACCACATAATTAACTCTTTAGTAGAAGGTTTTAAACTCAGCTAACATTTTCAAACTTAAATAACATTTAAATCACATAGGATATAGCCCAGGTCAGTCAGAATTTTTCAGGATGTTGGCTAGGTATTTGTACAAAGTTTCTCAGGTGATTTAAAACAATGACAAAAGACATTGTTTGTGGGGGTTATCAGAGTAGTTATTTAGGAATTTAATGACATTCATCTATCTATACACTTTACTGAGAGAAAAACAGATGGATTCTGATGTATAGCCAATTGTTGATGAGTTCCCCAGTGGCTTTACCTGCTGTATCTATTTTATATTGATTATGTCATTTATTATAATATAACAATAACCAACAATTTTTAAGAGGGATAGTACTATTAATCCTATTTATATGTGAGAAGATGAAACTTAGAATATGAAATGTACCTAATGAAACCCAGATAGAAAGTTGGAGGGCCTGAATTATGGCCCAGCTAACCCCAAATAAATTATAACCTTAATTTGATACCCATTAAGTTTTGTTAACCACTGTCTTTTAATAGTTTCCATTAGGATACCATTTTGATCACTATCAAATTATTTAGCATATCATTTTATATTCAATTATCCAAGTCATTCTTCTATTTATCGTGAGAATTATTATTTTCCAGAGATCAATAAACTTCAATAAAAGAGATTCCTTCCATTAAAATTTTAGGTCAAATCCCTGCCACTTCGTCATTTAAAGCTTGGATGAACTGATATGGTTTCTTCATTCTGATCAACTGAGTGATTAGTAATAGAAAAGCTTAGAAACTTAAGAATAATTGCTTTTCATATTATTTGATCTTTATTTTAACCTATGTTTCTGACCAAAAAAAGGAAACTAATTCCTATGGATTAATTACTAAAGCAAAATCCCCTGGAATCTTCCCATCCATTAATGCAAAATATATTAGAGAAGCTTGACCTGGGCGTTGGTGGACCTCAAAGGATATGAATGAATCATAACTGGGAACTGAGAAGAAATAAAAATGTGTTGATGCACCAAAACCTTAACGAGGAGAAAGCAAGACCAGCTGTTATATGAGCCAACGATAAATGAGGTGCCAGAGGATACAGAGAAGCAACCTTATCCAGGGAAAACAACACCAAAGACACAATAGTGACACCTGGGATGATATTTTGATCCATGAAATTCTTTAAAACAGTATCATTGGAAAAACATTGGCATTTATTTATTAAACTGATATCACAGAGAACTGGTAAAGAACACTTCATAATTCAGTATAGATTTTAGAAGGAATGATTTTGTATTTAAATTTTCAAACTGTTGTTTTTCTTCTTTCATGTCTAAGTAGGTCAAAAAAAGACATTTGATTATTTCATCCATGTCTCTTCAATATCAGAATTGTCATGAAGCCACCAAATATAAAATTGGAATCTACTCCTATTCAGAAAAGGAAGACAAAAATCTCTGTGTTGGTCCCATGGGAGGAGAGAGACAGTGGCTAGCTATGCTCTCTTAATTATGCCTCATAATGTAGCACCAGGGAGCTTTGCTCTTCAGTGAAGTTTTCAGCTCAGGTTATAATTCATTATTGCTTGAAATAACTTAATAAACCTAGTTTGTCTTATTGGAAATGTCAACACACAGTCAAAGAAAAGCTTATTTTTATATCCTATTTATTCTAGGGAAGGGTAGCAAAATCAGCTGTACTAGGATCCTCACCCTAACCCTAGGACCCTAACCCGTATTGCCATCTAAGAATCACAGCTATGTTTGTTTCCTTGCATTTCACTTCTTCGCTGGCACGGGCCACTGTGACTGTAGCCATCAGAGACTGTGGCTACTCTTCCCTCACAAATAGTGATTTCCAAATTAGCATCGAGAGGCGTTCTTCCTTTATTCCCACAGGACACAGGGCCCAATAATCCACTGAAAGCTGGTAAGTTTCAGTGCTGCGAATTCAGGGAAAACCTGAAGTCACTGATGGCCTTTTGACTTTGTTTTTTTATATCCCTTGGTTAACTTTTCTCCTTATTAGTTTTTTCTTGTGAATTTCAAAGCTGTACTTTTCCAAAGTAGTGATGCCCAATTTTGACTCAGAGGAAGAAAGAGTTTGACACATGAGCTCTCTCTCCTTCCCTGTTCCCAAGCCTCATAAAATTCTTTTTAGAGACTATTCTTCTAGGTAACTTACGTGTTCTTCTGACAGAATTGGTCCAAATTGGTTCTGTTAAGCTCCACAATGGTTGACAGTGCACAGTTCGACCTTTGCAGCCTTCTTACAAACGCAGTCACGTCAAACTTCACGAAGCCTTGACAGAATTAGCTATGCTAACCCTGTCAGGACCAAGTTTTACAACCAGCATCCAAAGCTCCCTGTTTTCCTAAAATAGCAACCGTTCCTCCCTCCCTTTCAGGCCCCATGTATCTGTGATTTATGCCTTAATGTACATTCATATCTGTACAATGCATCCGTGCATCTATTGCCATAAACGGTAAGTAAATCATGCCTGTGTTAGGGGAGTCCTTGAGAGTGAAAAGCTTGCTCTTTCATGTATTCACAAAACTCTAATCTCTTGACTGGGTTTCCCTGTAAGGCAATAGTCAAAATGTGACATGAAAGAAAGTGAAAATAGGCAAAGATCTTGTCAATGTTATTTGTCTTCCTCCAGGCAGTAAAAAAGAAAGCACAGTTTGTGTTGGCCTCTTATAAAAACAGAAAGGAATGAAAGGGATTTTTCAACAGGAAAAGTTTTTAAAGATTTAGACTTCAATGCCTTATTTCCAAAATTTATCTATGTTTTCCTACCTGATGTTTATTTTTATCTTAATCCCCAAAGATAATTGAATAAATGAATAGCACCAAAAAGTGGTAATTATTATAAGGAATATAAGTCCTTGGACAATTCTTAAGGTTGATTAACTCAGCCGAAGAATTTTAAATCAGCTTAACATCCATCGGTGATCATTCTATATTTTTTTCTTGGTTAGACAAAACAAATGTTTGCTTCTTGGCAGTACTAGAATTTAGGATAGTTCCTACAAGTGGTATTATCTACCATGCTTTAGTCTCATGCCAAATATAACTTTCAATAAAAAATGGTAACATATTCTTTCCTCCAGGTGCATAGCCATTTAATCCACAAATTTTCCTTCATCAATTTAGAACGTTAATTACTATAGGGCCCTGCTTGACTTAACAGACTGCCTTATACTATAATAAGACAGTGTTGTCTATTTGTTACTGGATTCAATAGCAATCCCTCCATCACCACCTCCTTTACCACGTGTGTGTCCTCGCATGCACACATGTACTCAACCGTGACCATCAGAAGATTGTAACGGCGGAGGAAGAAGAAAATTAGGATTTGGAAATGTTGAATTATTGGTAGGCAAAGAAAGTGACTAGAAGGAAGGGAGGGAGAAGAATAAATTGTATGGGAAGAGTTTGGTCCTTCACTTGATCTGTTCAAGTGGTTTTGAATTCC
>CAUYQV010028949.1:0-113081 GCA_963574575.1 Galagoides demidoff | reverse complement strand
TGTGGTCCCAGCTACTTGGGAGGCGGAGGCAGGAGACTCGCTTGAGCCCAGGAGTTGGAGGTTGCTATGAGCTGTGATGCCATGGCACTCTACCCAGGGGGATAGCTTGAGGCTCCATCTCAAAAAAAAAAATTTTTTTTTTTACTTGTATTCTATTGGGATTCTGATAGAGGACATTGGAGGTAGACAATTATTTATAAATTTCCAGAGCTAGGAAATTTTGTATGTGAAATTTTGCCTATATTTTGTCTATTATTCTTGGCTGGGAATCTTGATATTAAGGCATTTTTAAGGCTATCATCAAGATTTCACATTAGGGGCGCTGGCCCCGTATACCAGATGTGATGGGTTCAAACCCTGGCCCTGGCCAAAAACTGCAAAAAACAAACAAACAAACAAAGAGTTCACATTAGGGAAAAATGGCTATCTTTTGGGGAGGGTAAGAAAGCAGTTCTTATGATTAAATTATAATAAAAATTGATGTAAGAAATGTATAAACACTTGTCAGGAAGGCAGTAGAAGTATATTATTTTATTTTAAAAGTCTGCTTTCCTAAATGAGGATTCAATATTGAAATCTCTTGCTACCCAGTAAGGGACAGGGGCGGTGCCTGTGGCTCAAGGAGTAGGGTGCCGGCCCCATATGCCAGAGGTGGTGGGTTCAAACCCAGCCCTGGCCAAAAACGGCAAAAATAAATAAATAAATAAACAAATAAATGAATGCAAGGAAAACCAAGTTGCTGCTAAGAGAGTTGGATATTTAGAGTTCATAGAGAACAGTCATGACAACTTACTGTTATAAGCATTTGTCTTTAGCAGATTTATAGGTTTTTCCTTCTTGAAATCCCACGAAGTTTTGAAAATTTGAGCCATTTTTTTTACTTCACTGATTTGACCAACTTGAAGGTGATTTTTGCTCATACTAAAGGCCATGTTATAGAGCCAAGTTGTTTATTAATGACCTAAGTTTGACTGCTCTAAAGAATATAATAAATTGTTCATAGTGGAAATGTTGAGCTCTGCATTTTTCATGCTTTGAAATTTGGTGGGTGTTTTTAAACTTAGGATAGGCTCCTACAAACTGCTGCTGGGTTTTGTGGTTCACTTCTGTCTATAAAGGATTCCAGTTGAAAAATGAATTCACTACTAATGACTTGTGATTTTATTAAGCTAATAAGAGAAAATTTATCTTTAATGTAACTTGATAACCTAGAAGAATACTAGGTTATCATTGGTCTGATGAATGCTTTTCATTGGTTAGAATGCAGTGTTTTTCTCTTGATAGATGAGCCAACACAATTTTAATATAATGAAATAGTTTTTCTGGATCTTAAAAATCACTGGTTAAGGAATAGTTCCTTCTTTTTTAAATAAAGGAACAAATAATATAATTCAGTCTGACTCTTAATTCCGGAAACTTTTTTGACTGAAGATTAATTTTTTCTTAAGGAATATACTGTAGATAGCTCTTGGTGTTGTAATACAAATAAATAAAAATAATACCTTTTTAAAATTTAAATTTGTATTTCTGAAAAGTGATGCTTTCTGTAGACTTGACACTATCATTGAAATTTGACTATGGAAAAAAATACATATTTTATGCAGGGTAAATGATTAAAACTGTACTGAATTTACTTTTTTGGGTGGGGGATATCTCCCTTTAGGTTTTGCAAATTGATGATGTCACAATAAAAATAAGTGCTTTAAAGGCAATCTTCGACCAGCTGATGATGTTTGGGATGGAACCATTTAAAACTAAAACTGTCAAAGCCCTTCAGTGTGAAACTGCAGAAATAAACAGTGATGATGGTGAGCAAGAGTCCAAAGAAGTTGAAGAGACTGCGACAGCTAAGAACGTTCTCAGACTCCTTTCTGATTTCCTAGACAGTGAGGTAAGATGTAATCTAGACCCAGGATAATGAAATGTTATCTTCAGCATGTCTTTGTTTAGGCTCTTTGTATTTTATTTTTTTACTCAAGTTTAAGCTTAGACAAAAACTTGTAAGTTTGCTTTTTCAGTATCTTAAATTTCAGCTTTGACTTCTAACTTACCTAATTTCTCACTATCCAGTTTTGTGCAAAAATTGAAGTGTAAACGAAAATAATGGTTAAAGGGTGGTGTTATTACAATTTCATCTTTTACCCTGTATTTGTGATTTAGGAACTTTAAGTTTTTCCCCAAGAGTTTTTTGGGTTTTTTTTTTTTTGAGACAGAGTGTCACTATGTCACCCTCCCTAGAGTGCTGTGGCGTTATAGCTCACAGCAACCTCAAACTCCAGGGCTCAAGGGATTCTCTTGCCTTAGCCTCCCAAGTAGCTGGGACTACAGATGCCCGCCACAACGCTCAGCTATTTTTTTGTTGTTATTGTCATTGTTGTGTAATAGACCTGGGCCAGGTTCTAACCCACCAGCCGCAGTGCACATGGCCAGCACCCTAACCACTGAGCTATGGGCATTGAGCCTCCCCGAGAGTTTTAAGAAATAGTTTAGAATAATTTTTATTTGGTAGGTAGAAGATATAACATAGGGTAGAAGATTGGTTCTCTCTTCTTAAGACAATCTTGAACTACCATTTTTATAGCAAATACAAACATCGAACCGATTTAAATATTTTTATACAGGTTGTGTTTTTTTCACTGAGGCAAAAACTCATTGTAAAATGAACAGCTCATTGGCAGAACGTTCATAATGTAGTACAACAACCATCTCTAATTTAAAAATCATTTTCACCCTCCCAGAAGGAAACTGTACCCATGAAGTAGGTGTTCCCCATTCCTCCTCTGACAGCCCTGACAACAACCAATCTATACTCTGCCTCAGTGGCTTTGACTCTTCTGGATGTTTCATGTAAATGGAATCATACGATATGGGACCTTTCATGTCTGACTTCTTTCATTTAGCTGAATGTTTTTTGAGGTTTGTCTACATTGCATCTCTGTATCAGTGCTTCATTCCTTGAGCTTTGTGTCTTATGTATATACCACAATTTGATATTTGAGCTGTTTCCCCTTGTGGCTATTATGAAGAGTGCCGCTGTAAACATGTCTGTATATGTGTGTGTTTGAGTACCTGTTTTGCATCCTTTTTGGTATATACTTAGGCATGGAATTGCTAAGTCATAAGCAATTCTTTGTTTAACTTTCTGAGAACCTGTCAAACTTACCCAGAGTGGCTGAACCACTTTACATTCCTGTTTTCAGCATACAAGGTTTGCAATTTCTCCACATACTTGTCAATACTTATTTTCCATTTTTAAAATTTACATCTGTCCTAATGTATGTGAAGTGGTACCTGCTTGTGGTTTTGATCTAGGTTTTCCCTAATGACTAATGATATTCAACATCTTTTCATCTGCTTCTTGGTTATTTGTATATCTTGTTTGAACACAGCCCTTGGTCATTTTTAAATTGGGTTGGTTGTCTTTATAGAATTCTTATATAGTCTGGGTAATGGACTTCATCAGGTATATCATTTGCAGATATTCTTGTTATAGGCTGTCTTTTCAGTTTCTTGATAATGTCCTTAGATACATAAATATTTTTAATCTTGAAGAACACTAATTTATTTTCCTTTTGTTGCTTGTAATTTTGGTGTTATGTGAGAATCCTTTCCCTAGCCCAGGTCATGAAGACTTATCTCTGTGTTTTCTTCTAAGAGTTTTATAGTTTTAGCTTTTATATTTAAGCCATCGACACATTTTCAGTTAATATTTATATATGATCTTAGGTAAAGGTCCACCTTCGTTTTGCCTGTGTACATCCAGTTGTGTTTTCCTTTTTCTTCTCTGTTTTGGTCACTCTTTCTGGGAACACCGTTTTCTGCTTTGTACACCTTCTGTTCACGTTCTACCCATATCCAGATACTCTGCCACTCCCACCTCTGGAGCTCTGCTTTACAGGCACTTTCCCCTAACCACGCAGGGACGGTTGCTGTAGGTTTTCTGTATCTTAGAAATGCCAAGCATTTAAATACATGCTTTGTTTTTGCAACATTTATAAAAGGTCTTTGGGTTCTTCTAAGAAATTTTAAGGGAATTGAAATTTGCATGGCTAGACTAAGGATTTGTCTAAAATTATTTAGATTTGTCTAAAATTGTTAGCCTACCCATCAGGAAACAAAATACTTTCATGTGCCTTTAATAAATTCATTGTAATATTTTTGGATTAGTTTATACAAAAACATTATGGGATGAGCTACACTGTGAGACTTACATAAAAAAGGGAATACAAATAAATTCCTTCTAACGAGTTACTGTTTTCATTAGGTATCTGAACTTAGGACAGGTGCTGCAGAAGGACTCGCCAAGCTGATGTTCTCTGGGCTTTTGGTCAGCAGCAGGCTTCTTTCTCGTCTGATTTTGTTGTGGTACAATCCTGTGACTGAAGAGGATGTTCGGCTTCGCCATTGCCTGGGCGTGTTCTTCCCCATGTTTGCCTATGCCAGCAGGTATTGAGGCGTACTGACAAATGAAAATCTGACCTGATGTCAAGTTCACGACCTCCATGAGTTCTTGTGTTGTTGCTAGCTTTCTTTCCTCAGTGGGGAAATAGTGAAATGAAAACTCATGTAGATTTTATCTACCTGAATTATTTGGTTCTTTTATAGATGGATATATCCTTTATATATACGTATTTTACAATCATGCTTTTTTTCTCATCAGAGAATGTTTTGCTAAAACAAACTTTGAAATTCTTTAACAGGACTAATCAGGAATGCTTTGAAGAAGCCTTTCTTCCAACCCTGCAAACACTGGTCAATGCCCCTGCATCTTCTCCTTTGGCTGAAATAGATATCTCAAATGTTGCTGAGTTACTTGTAGACTTGACACGACCAAGTGCATTAAATCCTCAGGCCAAGGATTCTCAGGATTATCAGGTGTGTGAGTATGTTGGCCTGTGGTTGGTAAGCATGGTGACTGCATGCAGATTGCTGTTTTGGTAAAATAATTTCCAAGTTGCTTTGAAACAGTGATCTGGGGACTTCTGTCTCATGCATATAATACAAGTAAAAAAAAAATGAAGAAAATCTTTTGGGAAATGTAGAGAAATCATATGAAAATTGAAGTAATCAATGCTAACATTTTTGCTACTTAAAAAAGGTTACCAAAAAGTCATCACCTTCACTGCCCCTCTTTCCACCTCGTACTGGCTGTTAACCACTCTGAAGTAATGACCTATGTTATCGAGGACTCCTTGAATCTTCACGTGTTGGCTTACCTGCTGTGCTGCTGATACAAGGAAAAAGAATTCAAAGAATAGATATTGCCTCAGGCTTATTTTGAATTTTTAATTCAAAGAAAATAAGTTGCAGACTGACTCACAAATTGGCGTTTTAATCTTTTAATGGTATTTGTCAAGCTTGTTACCACTTTCGAAATTTAATGTATTCATGATTTCAGATGCTAAGATATGTTGCTCTGTACTTTTGTTTCGCATCTATTTGGTATTTAGTGACTGCCTACTCTGCTCAGGTCACAGTGTTACATGGTGTTGGAAGGATAGAATTACAAAGGCAAAATATAATAAGGGTCAGTGATAGAGCTGTGTGTACTGAGTGCGTTAGGACTTTAGGGAAGGGTAAAATTCCTGTGGTAGGAATAAGTAAATAGTTAAAAACTCATTGAGTTAAAAAATTCAATTAGGCCTTAAGATTTGGGAATTGGTTTGGTTAAAGAAGAAAGATATTTTAGCAAAGGTGATAAATGTTAAGTGATCATGCAAACCATGTTAGAACTGTGGGAAAATTATTCTGGCGTAGGATCCTGAATAGGACCGTTAGGGCAGAACATTGTGAATAGATTGCATGAAAGCCAAGGTAGGGAATTTGGAGTTGGCCTTACTTGTAATGAATAATTATGCATGGTTTATGGTGAAAAGGTTAATGGATGAATGTTACTTAGATTAATATTTTGGTCAGAATGGTTCAATGATGTGAATTGGTGGGAAGAAAGGAAAGTAGTGAAAAAGCAAGTATAATTAGCTTGTAGAAAAAGAATGGTAGAAAGAAGTAGTGGAAAGAATAGAAACTGAAATAGTTAAAAAAAAAAACTATGGATAGAAGAGCGTAAAGCAGTGATTTTTAACCGGTGTGTTACAGCACACTGGTGTGCTGTGAGAGGATCTTTGTTGTGCCACAAAATTTTTTAAAGATCATTAATTAAATTATTTTTGAAAGAATTTCAAAGCCCAGTAAGTATATTCTCTTTTTCACTTTTTTTTGATCAACATAATTTATGTGTGCTGCAAAAGTTTAACTATAGTTTGAAGTGTGTCGTGAGATATAAAAGGTTGAAAAACACTGACCTGAAGCTTGAGAGGTAAGGGAGATGGAAGAGTCCAGGGAAACTCTAGGGCCCTAAGAACAGGTACCAAGACTTCAAAGGAGCTGTTGACATAATTTGATTAGGGAGCACTCTCACAGTCAGCATGCTGGGAGATTAGAGAAGTAGGTTGTGGCATGGGGTTGAGTTGAATCGTCAAGCACCCAAAGGCCCTAGCTGATCCCATTTCCAGAGCTGGGATATTCCCTTGAGTTGTCCACAGTTCAGAGAAGGTGGGCCATGGTGCCTGTGCACTGGCTGGTCACTGGATGGGGACTAACCCTTGGAGGAAGAGGTGTGACCTTGGACAGAGCCTCCTGTCCAGATCAGTTCTGCAGTTGGGAACCTTTAATATCCAAAACCTGCAGCAACTGGAATCTAAGTGCTTCATTACTAAAGAGGCTGGATCCAGGCCCTGCATCACAGCATTGACTGTAAGAGGTCAAGAAAGGGGGGCTTTTTCTTTTTGGTGGGGGCGGGTGTTAAATTTGGTTTTAGACATTTTACATTTGGGATGATGGCAAGACAATTAGGTGGAAGTGTTTGTTAGATATATAGTACTATATTATATTTTCAACTTATAAAAAAGTTTCTCTTAATTTTCTAGGCCTTAACAGTACATGACAATTTGGCTATAAAGATTTGCAATGAGATCTTAACAAGTCCATGCTCACCAGAAATTCGTGTCTATACAAAAGCCCTGAGTTCTTTAGAACTCAGCAGCAATCTTGCAAAAGATCTTCTGGTTCTATTGAATGAGATTCTGGAGGTAAAGCAGTTTCTAATTACTTTGAATTAGTGTATGTTTATAGTTATCAATGTAGGATTTACATAGTTAAGTTATACATATAATATATTATGATTTTTGCTCATTTGAAGTAAACATTTCCTTCATACATTTCATAAATAATTTTCAGAAAGTTTTAAAACAACTTAGTATGTATTAGTATATATCTTTTTCCAAAGATGAGAAAATGCCATGTTTACAAAATGTTAATGTTTTCTTTTATAGCAAGTAAAAGATAGGACATGTCTGAGAGCTTTGGAAAAAATCAAGATTCAGTTAGAAAAAGAAAATACCGAATTTGGTGACCAAGATGTAGCATCACAGGATTCTAACACGACTACAACTATTTTTCAAAATGAAGATGGTAATAACACACAGATCTGAATTATTTATGAGACTCTGTCCTTGTCATCTTTTCTGAGATATTATTTTTTTCTCCCAACATGTTTGGTTGGATTTCAGAAATGAATGAACATTTTTTTCTGATTTTGAGTTTTGTTGTTTTCCAGTATTATAATTTTCAAAACAGTGATTTATGATAACCTTTCAAGAGCTGCTAATGGCACTGTCATTTCAGTTTTATAAAAAATGGGCTTGAAAAGACCATTTAAAATATTTTATGAAGCTATCTTTTATTGACATTGTTGTACTATTTCCTTTAATAGAAAAGGATGAAGTATATATGACTCCTCTCAGGGGTGTGAAAGCAACCCAACCGTCCAAATCCACTCAGCCAAAGACTAACAGAGGTAGTGTATAGATTGACTAGTTTCATAATGAACAATTGTAATTTTATCTGCCAATGAAAAATATTTATTTTGCAAGTTTCTTAGTTATCAAGGTTTTGAAATGTCTTAGGTATCTTTTAACTTTCATTTTAATTTTTTCAGTTGCTTCTAGTTTTTGCTTTGTGTCTAAAGATTATAAAATCAGTATTGCTCCAGGTACTTTTGATTGAAAGATCATGTTGCAAAGGATAAACTGGGTTAAGATTTGGTTAAATGATGGTTTCACGTTATCAATTATTTGTGTTCTGTCCTTTCTATTTTTCTTTGTAGTATTTTTCTGGGCTTTATTTTCCTTCTTGTGTCATCTTCATATTTTCCCAACTTAATTTATATCCCAAGGGATATCCAACAATAAGGGATTTGTTGGAATAAAGTAAATATTGACTACTAAGGGATCACTTTGAAAAAGTTCTGAAGTTCCAGGTCTTTTTATTGTTTATCATTTCCTTATTACAAAAGTAATGCATGCTTATTACAGAAGAATCAAAGTACATCCAAGCAAACTACTATAAAGAACACTAATAATCCCACCCATGAGCCAACCACGATTTTAATCTTTGAAAACTATTTTTTTTAAACTCTTCTATGCAGATTTAATTTTTTTCTAAAATGGAATCTGGCCTCAATATTTACCAATGAATTATTTAAATACTGATTGCTGGATATTGTTCCAAATTAGTCCCATATTGTTGGATGTTTTCTTGGGGATATATGCAGTCATAAAAACAAATAAGGGATGGGAAAAAAACAAAAAAAAATAACATAAGTAGGTAGAGTATGCAATTTTCAAATTGTCATATTGAACAATGTGGCTTTGATCAGATTGCTTTTAGTCAAATATACTGTAAGAACGCTATCCTTTTCAATAGGCCAGACTTCACATATACAGGCTATTTTCTTAGAATTGAGCAAGAGCACAAGCCAAACTTTGCCTTTTCTTTGTACATTTCCAACAAGTAGAATTGATGTAGCCCCCAGTATGTAAAGGATATAGGTTTTGAAATACATCTTAGAGCATATATTTGAACTGGCTGTGTACGTGTTTAAATTATTTTATAAGAAGCCATTATGATCTTACTGATTAAAAGTTCTATTTCTTTAGGACCTCTTTCTGACCTACTCTACCTTTCTAACCTTAATTTTCATTAGTCTCTTTGTGCGATAGTCATAATAAGGGTACTTCCTTTATGTACTTGTTTTTCATATGCTTCTGTCCCCAAATACCCTAAACTAAAATTTGTTTCCTCCTGACTTGCTCAAAATTTCTGTATTTTCCTTTGCCCCCTCATGTGGTTACAAAAGAAATTAATGCAAATTTTAATCTTGCTTGGGTTTCTTTTTTCTGTGGTATTATGGTAGCTGGGAACAAGAAGGAAATGTGTTAGGAATAAAGAATTTAGTTAGCCCAGTAATTAGATTAAAAGCAACAAGCAACTGATAATAAATTTTGATAATTATACTGTCTTCAAGGTCGGAGAAAAGTGACAGCTTCAACTAGGATGAACAGGAGACGACAGACTGCTGAGGCTAACTCTGAAAGGTATGTTATGCATGGCAAGCCTGTTTATTTTTTTATGTCTAAAAGCAGAAAAATTAGGCCAGGTGTGGTGGCTCATGCCTCTAATCATAGCACCTTGGGAGGCCAAGGCAGTGGATTGCTTGCACTCATGAGTTTAAGACCAGCCTGAGCAAAAAAGTTGAGACCCCACCTCTACTAAAAATAGAAAAATCGAGGCAAGAGGATCGCATGAGCCTGAGTTGGAGGGCTGTGAGCTATAATGCCATGGCATTCTACCCAGGGCAACAGCTTGAGACTCTGTCTCAAAAAAAAAATATATATATATATATATAAATAAAAAGTAGAAAAATTGTGATTTCCTTGTGAATGAGAGAAAACCAATATATAACAAGATGGGGAAGATGAGTAATAGTTGTGTCTTGGATATTCCAAAATTCCACTATCAAGAGCATTTGACTCAGGGCTTGTTTGCATTTGGTCTGGCTTTATCTTTAATATGTTGTCTCAGTTTCTATTTCCACTTCTAATTATGTGACTTTGCATATATGACTCCTTTTTGATCCTGAATTAGCAAACTCCATGATTTAGATGATGGGGTTCTATTAGAGAGTAATTGTGCCTTTCATTTGGATACATTATTAGTGTTTATTTTCAATTTCTCTCATTTAACCCCTTGTTAGAGCTGAAAGTTTATACATTTCATCTGTTCATTGCTAAAATTGTACTGTATGTATTTTCAGTACATACATCAGATTGTCTTAAGTATCTTTTTTGGAGAAACTTATTGTTTACTGTGTTTGAGGAATTCATTGCTTAAATCAAGGGAACTTAATTTTGTTTTTCACTTCTTGAGTTCCAAAGAAACCTCTTTTGGATAACTATGGTCCCTGTTTAATTACAAGCTTTACTTCAAAAGTTTTTTTTCTGTGTAACACCAGGTTTCATGTAGGGTATAGAAACATTAGCCAGGTTTCCATTGATTCACTTTGCTGAATAGCCAGTTACGTACTTTTTTTTGGTTATTGTTTGAAATCGTAGTTTTAAGCTTAGTTGATGGGATCAGGGTAGCAATTACACAGATAGAATGTGAATCAGAAACAAAAAAGTTTTATTTATAAATAAACTGGTTTTAAAGCTTGTATCTAAATTGGTATGTTTTCAACATCTGTTTAGTGATCATGAAGTTCCAGAACCAGAATCAGAGATGAAGAGGAGATTACCAAGACGAGCCAAAACAGCAGCACTAGAAAAAAGTAAACTCGCACTATTTCTCAATGAAGATGTAAGTTAGGAGAGATGACGGGGGTGGAGGCCTTTGTAATTATGTTCAGTTCTTTACTTTAATAAAGTTATCCTTTTGTCAAAATCAGAAAAAGCCTGATGTGTTTCTGAAGACTTTCTGTTGTGTGAATCCACAGTATTTTGACTTGTGATAAAGTATTAGGACATCATCTGTCATTGTGGTCCATAAACCACCGGAATCAGGGACATGGATTTGCTTGTTAGAATCTAAGGGGGCTTGGGAATAGGCTCCTTAGGTGATTCTTACAAACTCTTATGTTTAAAGTTATGGAATTATGGGAAACTTAAGTGTAAGTAGCTAGTAGCTTGCATTGGGAAGCTTATGACTTAGATGGGCAGATCCAACCCAGATGAAAATGCCTCAGAACACATTTAACAAGTGACACTTTAAGGGCAAATGAAGTAGCACAAACTGGCTAAAAGAACTTATTATCAGTGGAGGACAAATGTAAAGTTCAACAGTTAATTTGACAATCCTATTTTGATTCCTATACTACTTTTGTGATAATGCTATCTCCCTCACGGGAACCCTTATTTGTGTTTCCTGGGTTAGGGACATATCTACATAAATATATATAAGTCATGAGAAGCTGTTTTTGGTATAACAGAATGTTTTATTTTCTGTCGATGCTGCTGCTAGTGGGGAAAGCATGTGATTGGAAATGCTCTGTATGTCAGTTTATGAGCCTTCTCTTCACTGTCAGTTTCATTTATCATCTTTTGAAATGGTTCCTTTCTTTCTACAAGAGCCAACAAAATACCTTTGTTATCCCTCTGGTGATTACTTTCGTTATTCAAAATAAAAATGTCCTAAGGTGGATCTGTTTTAATAATTGTGCTTTTTGGGTTTATTTACCAGAGGCCATTTATTTAGAATGATATTCTAAGCTGGAGCTAAAGTAAGAGGTCTGGTTTTTAGAACCACATTGGTATATTATATACATATGTGCTTTACAGAACTTAGAAATGTAAGAGCCAGAGTTACAAAGCAAGAGTGCTTATGAAGCAAAAGGAAAACATGGTAGTGATAAGAGGTCAATGAAAGTAGATGATTATTCCATATTCTGCTGGCTCTGTGTCTTCCTGTGCTTTAAATTCCTCATGAGTTGTCTTTTATTAAGTCCCTGTCATTTTTAAAAGGTGGGGGGGGGAGGTCAGGTAGGGAGAGAGAAGGACTGAAAGGGCACATCAGGAAAAGTCTTTAGGAACACAATAAAGTGAAATCTCAGTTACAGATGGCCAGGCCTTCTAAAAGGAAAGGAGCCATGTTCTTTTATGGACCATCATACCAAAGCCACCTTTTGGTAATATGGAAAAAATAAACTCAAGCACCAAACCTTTAGTGTTCTTACCATTGGATTTTTAGACACAATCATGTAGTCACTACTGAAGCTACGCTTTGTACTATTAGAGTTAAAGGAAAGGAATATCCTGCTTCTAGAAGACATTCCTTTCAACTTCAAAATAAATGGCTAAAATACAGATGTAAATCCATTTATCATTTTTCATTCAAAACTGGTAACTTACAGAAAACAAACAGTATTCTTTGTCTATCAGGAGGCACAGATTTGCAGAAGAGTAAACATGCAATTGTGCCACTGCGTACAGCTCACAGACCATAGGTTTAAAATACAAAGAAAGAGAACCCTCAGCTCAAATTCTCCCGGGAATGAAACATGCTACTTGATGACAGTAAACTATGATCGATTTTTTTTTTCTATACATATATAACTTTGAAAGAGATTTACTTCCAAGAGATGCTTCTGTCTTTTCTTTTACCAATTTGCTTCGAGGTAGTTGGTATCCACCTGTTTCACAACTGTTCATGGGTCAGGTCATCATCACAAATCTTTACAATACTAGCTCTCTAAATCACAATATGTTATATATTAAAACTTTGTGCACAGAAATAAAACTGGGACAATCATGTCTTTAAACTTAGGGCATAAAAAATTCACAAAATACCATTAAAAAGAGAAACATCAAAATCCGTACTGCAAAATTCCACAATGGTCTGGTGTAAAACATATAAAAAAAAATACAAAGAATATAATCAAAATGATTAATGCTAATGGTTTAATATAAAGACAAATCACAGGACTAGAAATATTTTAAGATCAATTGATAAACGCTTATTGTTCAGCAGAAAGTATCGACGTACAAAATAAGGATAGTGCAAGAAGTGCGTCCTATTTCTCTTCACTTGTGAGATTTTGGTTATGAACTGTACAGCTCGCTAGAGATGCTGCTGTCAAATTCAGATTCCATTCAATGGGACGATTAAGGCACATCTTAATGGGGCTCAAAGGGCAACTTGCTGTATTCCCATCAGACAAATTCAGTTTCTCATCAGTTTTCATTTGTAGCATGCTGTAAGAAAAAGTGTAAGGCATTTTAGTTTTACTTTAATTTCAGTAATTATCAATCTTGTAAAAGAACATTCAGTAGTAGTATTCTTTGGAGCTCTAAACATTATTGTAGATAAAAATTTATCCTGAAGTCTCCTGCCTCCTTATAGAAAACAATGAAAAATGCTATTTAAGTTGGGCATCCAAAATGGTCACCTACCACTCAACAAAAAATTTCGCTGCATATAAAGATGACATCATTATTTCAGAAAGGACATAACCTTCTGAGCCTGGCAGATTCAACCCTTTTAACTTGTCCTTTAGTGGATAAGGACCAGAGCCTCTTTAAGAAAAATAAGGAATTAACCCAACATTTGTTCAATACCTACTACGTTCTACACACATTCACATGTATTGTCTCATTTGAAGCAAGCAAGGTTGGCATACTTATTGTCACAGTAAACAAAATTGAGTCTCAGAGTTAAGTACAAATACATCTGAGGCCATACAGTCACCTACCTGCCTGGAATTGGAATACGGTCCATGCTCTTTCACCAGTGTTTGTCTACTAGAGCTCTGATGAGGGTGGTAAGTCACCAGGAGTAAAAAAAATACTGTTTTGGTGGTGGAAGAGTGTCAGGTTGTCCAGACTACAGGGAGACTAGCTCATCAGAGGAACAATACAGCACCCACAGAATACTACTTATTCTGGTTGCCTATTTTACACAAATGTTTATGTTAACGGAGTTGTCTCACATGTCTATACCAGACTGGTCAGATTTCAACAATGCTCCCTAATGCACGTCCTCTGGGCACACGGTGTGTTATTTCACAAACTCAAGAGGCACAATCCCATTTGTTCCTGAATGATGTTCTCACCTAAAGAATCTTGTCCTCCACTCTGCTTAACCAAGACTACCCATGCTTCAAGGCCTAACCCAAGTCTCACATTTTTAAACTTGTTCTTAGCAAAACATTAATCTCTTTTAGATCTGAAAGAAAGGGTATTAACATTATTTTTTCTCTTACTTCTACTTATCAATTCTGGAAACATTCTTACCTCTTAAGATAGGCAGTGTTGCATACACAGTAGCTGTTCAAAAATTCAATGAATAAAACTCAGTAAACTATCTGACACAGAGTGCTACTCTTTAGAATAACAGAAACTTGAGAGTCAAGAAGGTAGGCAGTCTGCCCTATGTGTAATGCACATGTAAATATTACTTGTAATTAATTCACATTTTCAGGTAGGAATGTCCATAAATTATTCAACAGGTCTCAGTACATCAGCTCACTTGACATTTAGCTGTGGATAGCTCAATTAGACCACATCACTTCTCAGCTTTGTTCAACTGCATGTCTACAAATCTTCCTATTTTATAAGGAAACAGGACCTAGTATATGTAAGTGACACAGTTGAGTTGGGAAGTCCAGACTCCAGTAGATCTCAACCAACTGCCTCACTTGCCATTAAGTAAACTTGTTATTAAGACCACCATCGTGTTCTCTCCAGGCAAACAGTCCTAGTTCCATAAATGATAGGTTTCAATTTACATAAATTAAGTACTAGACAAAATGACAAATTCCAGTAGCTTAGCACACAGCAAAAATACTAAATCATGTTTTGGAAAAAAGCCAAAACAGAGATGTGATTAATATGAACATATTTAAAGTAAATCATGGCTTGGTATGTGATGAATGAAATCTAAAATACGATATTCTTATATCTGATTTTTGAAAAATTTACATTGGTTGTTAGACTGAGGTCCTCCTTGACCTCAAGTTTTTGTTTTTCAAATTAGCAAAACAGATAAAGCAGTAATTTTTTCCTTCCTCTAAGGACTGCTAGTCTTTACATTTTTATTACTCGTATTTTCAAGGAAAAATTATTTGGTGTACACCTTTCTGAGAAACTCTAAGACAAGTTATAAAAGTACAATTACATTAAAAAACCAAGTATATAAAGTATTAAACTCCCAAAGAAGAAAACAAAGGCATAGAGCAACAAATTGTAGTTATAAATAATAACAAATTTTGATTTATTTTTGCTATTTGTTTGTCTAAGATGTCTTCATCAGAGAGTAATACTTTAATGAAGTGATTTTTCTAGAGTGGTGTGCTACAGATTTAGGTAGAGCACCTAGGGGTACATAAAACTATATACATGTATGGGAAGAAAATATCAATTACTTTTAAAGAGAACTAAATGTTACTAGTAATATACAGATTGGCATGGTTAATTCATAAATATACACTTTAAGAAAAACCAGTGGGTGTACAAAATTTGGGCATTACTGATCTATAGAATTTGAAAATGGAAGAATACAGCTCTTATGAAATGCCGAAACTGGAAACATTAGAAAGGTATAGCAGTAAATCTTTCTAGATCTTCCTAGAATTTTTTTTTTTTAGGGAGAGGGAAAGGTATAGAAAACAAACTCCCCTTTTTCAGGATGTCCTAAAACCAGATATATGTGGACTAATGTAAGAACCTGGTTCTCTGATTAATCTAGTACTTAATCAGAACACTTTTCAGTTTTTCTTTTCCTTTTTTTTTTTTTTTTTGGTGACAGAGTTTCCCTCTATTTTCCTGGCTAAAGTGCTGTGGCCTCCGCCTAGCTCATAGCAACCTCAAACTACTGGGCTCAGGCGATCCTCCTGTCTCAGCCTCTTGAGTAGCTGGGACCATACTGGTGTTCCACAATGCTTGGCTAATTTTTCTGTTTTTAGTAGAGACATGGTCTTACTCTGGCTTAGGTCAGTCAATTCCATTTTCATTTCTTTCTTTCTTTTTTTTTTTTTGAGACAGTCTCACTATGTCACCCTAGGTAGAGTGCTGTGGTGTCACAGCTCACAGTAACCTCGAACTCTTGGGCTTCAGTAATTCTCTTGCCTCAGCCTTCCAAGTAGCTGGGCCTATAGATGCCCGCCACAATGCCCGGCTATTTTTTTGGTTGTAGGTGGCCTGGGCTGGATTCGAACCTGTCAGCTCCAGTGTATGTGGCTGGCGCCTTACCTGCTGAGCTACAGGCGCCGAGCCTCAATTGCATTTTCAATACCAGACTTATTTAACAAACATTTATTGAGTACCTGTTAGCAAGTGCTTTTGGGATATGAAGATAAGGAAGATGTAGTCTATGCTTTCAAAGACTTTAAGATCTAGAGAAATTCTTAATAAATATTCATTTATATTTGGAAATTAAATTTTTGACTAGTTAGGTTTAATGTCAGAAGTTTATGGTTTAATCATTACACAGAGTGAAAGACAAATGTTGCTCAACTTTTCTTGATATAATTTTTAAGGTTTTTCTCCTTTGTATATTTTAAAAAGGGTAATACATTTACAAAATTTAAGAAACAATAAATACAAAATGTTATCCAATGAAATCGGTATCACTGCTTCTAGTCCTTCTTCTGGGGCAATTACTGTTACCATTTTCTTGTGTATCCTTCCAGATAGCCCTTTCACACTGAAATATGTACACACCTGTGTTTCAACTGACTTCCTCCCTGACACAATTCTATATACTGTTCTAGACCTTAGATACACTTTCATACCTGTACAATGAATACTTGATTCTTTAAACATTTACATTCCACTCTCTAGATAAATTATAATTTCATTTGTTCACAACGATACATTCTAGGAGTCCTACTGTATAAAACGGTGATGATGGAGTGAATATTCTTGCATGTGAACAAGTTTATCTATAGAGCTGACGTCTAGTAGAACAGCAGGAGCAAAAGTGCTTTAAGTTTTTGATACAAGTTACCAAAATGTCCTTTATAGACTGTGTCCCATTTTACACTCTGACTAACAAAGTGTGGAAATGTCGCCTTTCTTCACAGAGTGACCAATAACGTGTAATAAAACTTACAGATCTCTGAAAATCTGGTAGGTTGACAGAAGTATGCCATTGTTTTCATTTGCATTTCTCTTATGAGGAAGGATATGCATATTTTCATGATTTAGAAGCCTTTTGTATTTGTTTTTCTATATTCTTTGCCAGTGGGTGTGATGACCGTGTTCATATGTAGGCAGAAAAATTCTTTGTTCTACAGTGATTTACAACCCCACTCCCTTCCCACCCAGTTTAGTATGAGCTGCTTGTATCCACTTACGGAGATTGTCATGGATCCATTCTAAACTCTCTATCAACAGATTTATTAGTTTTAAGGCTTCTTTGGTCTGTATCATGATTAGAAAGCTGGAGCAGCATTTAAGTCATCTGAGAAAGTGGTTTTATATGCCCATACCCTGTGTTCTAATGCAAGTGCACTAATAGTGTACACAGTCACACTCCTGCCAGCCAACAGTGGGGGATAAGAATGTAAACTCTTGGACCCACATTCTGACATATTAATTAATAATCCTCTGATGATCTTGGGCAAGTGACTTTAGTCTTCAGCCTCATTCTTTAATCTGTGAGAAAAAAAAAAGGTCACCTTCCCTGATTAAGAGTTGTGACAATCTAACGAAAGCCATACAATTTATCTTTAAAAATGTTCAGGAGCTATACAAATGCAAAGGTTTCATTTACCATTGGGTATTATGGTTAAAAGTGAAAGTGGGAGGAGTGGTACTTATAATAAGTCCTCTTTTATCTTTTAAAACTCAGAACCTAAATGGTAGCTGAGGGTTACGTGAAGTATGAAATGATTATCTGGACACCCAAGCCTGTTCTCAATACAGCAGTCCTAACATGGGACAAATATGTGGACCTAACATGGAGCCCATCTCACTACCTGATTGGAAGTCTGTAGAGTATATGTATTTACTCTCAAATGGAGTGTAAAAGATGGAAATCTTTTCAGGATCACAGAAATCCAAACAATTATCATTTGTGATTTTTTTTTTTTTTTTTTGGTAGAGAGTCTCATTCTGTCACCTGGGCTAGAGCACCATGGTATCAGCCTAGCTCATAGCAACCTCAAACTCCTCAGCTCAAGTGATTCTCCTGCCTCTGGCTCCTGAGTAACTAGGACTATAGACGCCCACCACAATGCCTGGCTAATTTTTCTAATTTAGTCGAGACAGGGTCTCACTCTTACTTAGGCTGGTCTGGACTCCTGAGCTCAAGGGATCCTCCCGCCTCAGCCTCCCAGAGCGGTAGGATTATAGGCACGAACCACCTACCAGACCTATCATTTGTGATTTAAATTGATGACTAATAATTCTAATTCTGTCGTGATTCTTCCCTTCATGTTAAAACTCAATTATAATCTTCAGAATACTTAACATGTGAGCTTAATGAACAAATATCTGGCTTATAATATTAGAAGAGAAAGATGTCCCCGAGAGCTTACAGATATAGTCCTATGTAGTAAAGCTCTGTATTTATATTTAGCACACAAATTTCCCTCATGTCATTACTACTACTCATATCCTTCAATTCCCCAAGGAGAAAAAAAAGTTAAGGCACAGACTGACATGTTTTTGGGAGTTACCATATATCATTTAAAACAAGAATTTCAGGGAACACAAGTTCATCTTTTTAAACGGAAATATGAGCTCTATGCAGAGATAAACTGGATTCATAGGTTAAGAGGGTACAAAGAATTAGGTTACAATGTTTGCATTTGTTAGGTAGAGTCCCTCTTTTAATTGTATCCTGCCCTCCCCCACCAGTTGTGCCATATACAAGTAGTTGACCTGATCCTTGTTAGTTCACTGTGAAGAGAAGCAGAAATCCCAGATTCACTATTTCAACAAGTATTTGTCCTGTTTCTATATGCTGAATATTGCATGTAAAGCACTGAGCAAGACCGACAAGGATCTCTACTCTCATCAAGTTATATTTTAAGTGAGATAGAAAAACAAATAAAAAAAAACTTTCTAGGAGGAGCTACATTAGATTGGGGAGATCCTTTCTGAATAAGTAATGCATAAGCTGTGGATGGAGTTGAGACATCCAGGACATCATTGAGGACTGTAACTGTGAGTATGGCGAGGACCTTAAAGAGAGTCCAGAAGAAGAGGAGAAAGCCGGGGACTCACAGCACTGAGTAATGCAGCAGAGCCCTTAAGTGGGTATTGAAATTGTCTGATTGCCTCTATAGTTAGATAAACCGAGTCTAAGAGCAGGGCTTCTCAAACTCAGCTCCACTGACATTTGAGGCCAGATAATTCTTTTCTGTGTGTATGTGTAGGGGGCTGCCCTATGCATGTAGAATGTTTAGTATCATCCCCGGACTCCACCAGATGCCAACAGTACCCTCTAAATGTGAAAATCAAAAATGTCTGTATACATTACGAAATATCCTCTGTGAGACAGAATCACCCCTAGTTGTGAACTAATGTCCTAGAGTAAAAGCTGTTTTGGCTCTGCCTAATAATGCTTTAAAGTAAGACCTGAAAGAACCAAATGTTTCTCAGTAAGTTAACAGCATTCCAGAACAAAGCTCCCAAACATTTAAAGCATTGCAAAAAAATTCAGTATACAACAATGTAAAATTCAGAGCTTGGCATCCAAAATTACCAGCCAAGTAAAAAGTAGGAACATATGATATGTAATGAGGTAAAAATCATTAGTAGGAGCAGATAAATAAATAACACATTGCAATATTAGTACATGAGAATGTTAATGCAATTATTTTAAGTTCAAGCAGTGGGGGGATAGCATGAGCATGAAGACAAAACCTGGTAGACACAAAGGAGACTGCATTTGGACATCTACAGGTGACAAACAACAATTTATGAAATTAAAAATATCCTGGATGGTATTAACAGCAGATTAGATAATGCCAAGGAAATGGTTAGTGAACTTAAAAATACAGGAATGGTACCACCTGGAATGAAAAAAAAAAAGAGAGAAAAGATTGAATAAAAATGAATAGAGTATCAGTGTGCTGTGGTATAAAATACATGTTATTTAAATCCCAGAAAGGAAGCAGAGTGGAGAGGAACAGACTATATTTAAGAAAATAATAGCTAAAAAATGTCCAAATGATGAAACCATAAACTCACATATTCAAGGAATTCAACAAATCCCAAGCAGAATACATATGAAGATAATGATAACCCTTTATATAATCAAATTGTTGATAACCAGTGATAAAATCTTAAAAGCATCCAAAAGACAAATGAAATATTACATGCAGGAGAGGCAAATATAGGAATAGACAGCAGATCTATCTTCAGAAATACTACAAACATCTTTACAATACAGAGGGTCTCTGACATGGTTCAATTTAACTATTTACAATTTTGAGAAAGTGACAGGCATTTATCAGAAACTGGCCTTTGAGTATGCATACAAGCATTGGTTTTCACTTTCTGTGGAGTATTTAATAAATTACATGAGATATTCAACACTTTATTAAAAGACAAGCTTTGTGTTAGATGAAAAATCACGTACAATTAGGCAATTGCAGAGTAATGTAAATGTTCTGAGCACATTTACTATGTAGGCCAGGTTAAGCTATGATGTCTGGTAGGTTGAATACAATAAATACATTTTGACATATGAAATTTTCAACTTACAAAATAAATTGGGTTTATAAGGAAGCAACCCTATTGTTAAGTCAAGGAACATCTGTACTATGAGGAAAATAAGATTTGGAATCCATATTCAGGAAAAATATGTTTCAAAGAAAACAATACAAAGACTTAGATTTACAAAAGCACGGTGAGTGTGTCGATGGACAGCTGACCTTCACTGCTAACAATGGCACAGGAAGTTATCCAGGCAGAAAGAAAGACCCCAGATGAAAATGTGGATCTGTATAAAAGAAAGAAGAGCACTAGAAATGCTAAATTTGTGGGAAAAAATACGTAATTTTTCTAAAAAAATCTCTTTAAAAGATAACTGTGTAAAGCAAAAATAATAACTACATGTTGGGGGGTTTGAAACATTATAACATCATAGAAGCAAAACATATGACAGCAAAAGTACAAAGACTTGGAGGGAAGAAGTGCAAATGTATGACCGTGAACCTCTGAGGCAATCCACGAAGTGATGTGTTACTATTTTTAAGTGGACTCTGATGTGTTAGTGACATATGCTATGAACCCTATAAGCAACTGCTTTTTGAAAAGCAAATTTAGAGATTAAATTGAACAATAAAATGTACTGGATTAATCCAAAAGAAGGCAGGAAAAGAGAAAAAGAGGAGAGCAAATAATAGGTGGGATAAACAGAAAATAGAAAGAGGGCTGATTAAAACCCAATCGTATCAGTGGTCACAGTAAATGTTCATGGTCTACTAAAAGGCAGAGATTGTTAGAGTAGAAAAGAAAGCAAGCCTCAACTATATGCTGTTTAAAAGAACTTACTTTAAGTATAAAGACACAAATAGGTTAAAAATAAAAGTATGTGAAAAGATACACCACATAAACACCAGTGAAAGAAAATGGAATGACCACAGAAGCATCAGATAAAAAGATTTCAGAGTAAGGAACATTCCCAGGGATAAAGAAGTTTATTTCATGATGATAAAGGAGTCAATTTATCAAAAGTCCATGAAAATTCTGAATGTGTTTGCACCTAATTATAGAGCTTCAAAATTCATGAAGCAAAACCTGACAGAACTGAAAGGAGAAATGGAAGAATTCCCTTTATAACTGCAGATTTTGATGTCCCTTCCTCAAGACAAGATAGAACAAGTACACTGAAGCTCAGTGAGAATGGAAAAGAGGTGAACAGTACTACCTACCAACTTGCTTAACTGACAGTTAAGACACTCGGCAGCAGCACGTTATTTTTAAGAACACACAGAATGTGTACTAAGCTCTGGATAGATTATGAGCTATAAAATAAATCTCAGTAAATTCAAAAAGTCTGAAATCATACAAAGTTTATTTTGCAACTACAAGAGAATTAGAAATCAATAACACAGAGATATCTGGAAAATCCTTAAATACCTGGAAACATCGTATGTCTAAATAATCCATGGGTTAAACAAGAAATCACAAGAAATTAGAAAATATTCTGAATTTAATGAAAACATAGGACATAAAAATGTGTGAGATACAGCTTAAGTCGTGTTTAGAGGAAGAACAAATAACCTTATGTTTATATTAGTAAAGAATTGATCTTCTTTCTGCTGCTGTAACACTTTATACCAATCATCTCAAAGTGTGATCCCTGGAGGTTAAGTACCACTTGGGCCCACCCGATACTACTCAATCAAACTCTGTGGGTGGAACCCAGCGATGCTTTCTTCTTCTTCTTCTTCTTTTTTTTTTTCTTTTTTGCCCTCCTGGTGAGTTTGATGCACACTCAAGTTTATGCACTATGGTTCTAAAGTAGAAGGGTTCTCATCTGGGCTACCACAATGGTCTCTGCCTTTACGCTCGCTCTATACCTTTCATTCCTCTAAAGATCTTTTAGAAAGAAGAATCTGATGATGTTCTTATACCTTCTCCAATCACTTCCATTTTAAATCTGCACTCTAAGTGCAGTGGGAAGCTACCTGAAATACATTAACTTCTTAGCATGGCTCAGAATTTGCACCGTCCATTCCTTTACTTACCCCTCCCTCTCACCAACCTGATATCATCTCTTCCTTTCTCTCTGGACACACTGGTCATGTCCTATCCCTCTGACCAGCCGGATCTCATGCTTCAGCGTTTTCCCCCATGCAATTCCTTCTTCCTGGCTAGTCATTCCTATCCTACTGTTTCTCTGCCCCTTGGCCTAGTTAATTCCTACCCACCTGTCAAAGCTCAGCTTAATGGTCATTCTCCTAGGAAGTCTTCCCTCACTTGACAAACTCTCCTTATAATAAGTTTGCATAGTACCACATGCTAATAGAGAACTTACCAGATTTGTGTAATTATTTATTCAATGTCTGTGTCTCCAAATAAACTTGAACTGTGAAGGCAGGTACCCTATCTAATTTTATTCCTCATTATTTTCTGTGTCTAGCATACTGCCTAGCACACAGGAGATAAACATTTTTGAATAAATTAATAGAGCATATAGATACAGACTTTCAATATATAGCCTTCTATGTTTTTATAACACAGAAACAAAGTAGTAAACAAATCCATTTTTCAAGTTGCCTGGGACTGGGAAAAAGAAGCTAAGGTTCACTTTAAAATATAGTAAGTCCAAACAAGAGAAAAAAATGTAGCAAGATGAAGTCATTCAGACACCCACCCTGCAGCTTTTCTTTCTTTCTTTGGGTAATCAAACTAGAGGTGAATTCACTAGGCTTAATATTACGATAAATACAGATGCTCAGCTCCGCGACAAAGAAAACCACCACCCAGGAAAAATGAGGGGGAAATATGGTAGCTAAGAAAGCTGAACAAAGAATTCTGAGTTAAGTGAAGAAATAGAAAAGCAAGAAAAAAGGAGGAGAAAGAGAAGGGAACAACTGGACCACGTGGCAGGAATTTATCCCAGTACGAAGCACTGACATCAGTCTCTTTCTAACAGGTGGTAGCAGCTGGTTAAGGAGGAAAAGGGTGACCCTTGAACTTACCTCAGAGAGAGAAAGCAGGTCGGGAGGCTGTAGGGAGAGAATAAAGATTTACAAAACAGAATAAAACTGGTGCTAGGGGCTTCCCCAGCACCACTCTGCTGGATTGACAGATATTGTCCCATAGAGATAAAACAAAAAGAACATGTCAAATACACTGCATCAGGAGAAGGGTGTGGATAGGATACTGGGGGTGTACAGGACAGAATGATCTTAATCTATTTTTTTTTTTTTAAAGCTTACAACTTACTCATTTTTTCCTATCCAACTCATATCAAAATTGTAGTGATATAAACAGGAGTTAGTAGATTTTTTCTGCAAAGGGCCAGGTAGTAAATATTTTAAACTTTGTGGGCTTTGTGGTCTCTGTTTAAACTACTCAATTTACCTTCTGTAGCACAAAATCAGAAACAGACAATATGTAAGTGAATGAGCATGGCACATTCCAATAAAACTATAAATAGGCCATGTGCCAGACTTCCTGATTTACAGAATTAATTCTATGTTCAAAAACAGTTCTATACTCTACAACCACTAGTATGGTGAATTAGCCAAAGTTATATAAATTCTTTTGCCAAAGTAAAAAGAAACTGAAATATCTTTTAGATAAGTTCCATGAATTTCTTAGTGACTCTAATATTGAACACAATGGCTGGTAAATCAAAAGAAAAAGTATCCAATATTTCTTGAATCAGCTGAATGGTTTTCTGGGGAAGAGATGGGTCAATTAGTAAAGTGAACATCCTGAAAACTCAGTAATAGTTGAGAAAGCAATGGAACATGAAGTATTCAAGAAAAACTAAGAAAAATGATCAAGACAAAGATTGTCAAAGTAGTTATTTTAAATTTTAAGGAGAGACTTCAAAACCTAAGCCTCTTTTCTTGACACAATTCCTAAGAAAATTATGGAAACTAGGGGAAAATTGTAGGGGAAAATTCAGCTGTAAACAAAATGAATAGTCTCAAAATTCCTGACTTCATAACAGAATCGACTTTGAATAGTTTTACTTATGGCACTGGCAGTTAGCAAAGCAGAAATATGAAGCTCACAAAACAGAATGCGGACGAATTAATTTTTACATTAATCTATTTTCATTTCACCCAGTTCTGATGAAATTATACAGACACTGCTCTTAAATGTTTTCTTAAATTTATAGTAAGACATTTCTCATGGTTCATAATACAGATACCAAAGCCTCCTGAATTGATTGCTACCACAGCTTTCCTTTCTTTACTCAACATGAAAAAACCTAACATACAAGAATAAAACAGACTGATCAGAATGTGAACATCTACGGCTTAAAGGTATTTACTACAGCATTATTTTAATGATGAATGTAGATAAAATACTTAAATTAATTTTAACTGAAATTAGAATATAATTTCAATTGCCCTAACTTAATTTGTGTACAACAGGAACAAATCTGATATAAAGTAACTTATATTTTTGAAATTGTTACATTCTTTCTGGGAATGTCATAGAAAATTTCAGAGAAACTCCGCAAGAAACTATGTAGATTATTGTAGTTAATTATATTCCCCGTATTACATTCTGCGAGATGGAAAAAGTTATGATTTTATAGAAAGTTTGGGTAATGAAGTTTAACATGCTAATGGGGCACTGCGGCATTTCCTAATCTCATTTGACCACAGAACCCTTTGCACCTTGGGGAGACTAGTGCGCCCTAGAATCCATTTGTGGAATGTGTTTGTACCAAATTATAATAAAGTGACACTGAATCATCTGGAAATGTTTTTCTATCAAAATTAAATTTAGAAAGCCATCTATGTTTCCGAATTTTTCTAATAAATAATAATAATGATGGTGATGTTAAATAACACCATGTAAAAAAATTTTAACTCGACATTTTATACAACAATGTCTAAGGATATTTTCTGCAATGGGTTCTGTCAACCTTACTAATTTTTAAAAAACACAATGTTTCATGTTCAAAATACGTGGTAAAACATTCGTAAGCAAGATCAGTGTCTTTGTTTCAGGTAGCTGAAAAAAGCATGTTACTTATTTAAAAATTGCTTCATCAGTTATAATCTTATGTGAAAACCAGAATTCTGAATAGGAAAAAAATGTATATTCAGTTGCTTTTGAGGATGACAAACAGGAAAAGTTGACAAACTGTGATCATATTTTTCAGTCATACCAGAATCTAAATCAAAGTGTCAACTGAATTATGATTTTTTGTGGGAAAACTTAATGTTTTAGTATAAGTACTTTTAGTATAGTAGCTTCAAGTCTACATTAAGTTATTTCAGTCTTAAAATTTTCTTCAGAGGTGTCCAAAGTCAGCTTATTCACATCCAGATATTTATCAATTAGAAAAAGGCATACATTTGCTTTGGGAATTCAAAAGACAGTGATATTAAAAAGATTGATAATATTATTGTCAGTAGTCATACTACATTTTCGGCTATTATCACCTCAAAAATCATTTGCAGATGGCTCTTCACACATCCCATTTCCCACCCTCTACCCCCAAAGTCTACATTGTGTGCTGTTATTAGAAAACATTCTCTGGAACTCAACTTTGATCATGTAGCTTCTTACTAGTCACAGAACAAATACATTCTCAACTTGATCTCTTTGCCCTTCTAGTACACCCACTTGGTGAACGCAGATAACATGAAGTCTAAAGGCCTACCTTATATTGTGGTAGAGATAAAACCAGACAGTTATTCACTCCTACATCTCTTGCCTTATCCACATTGCCCAATCCAACCTCACCATACCGTTCTTAGATTACACTGAAAGCAGACTCTAACATCTCAATATTCTGTCCACAAACTACTGATCAGCATCCCCAAATATTATTCATACTGTTTCCCTGACCCTCTTAAGAGAAAGTGACTCTTTTGGTCAAGACCAATCTCTCTAATGACACCCCAGATCCCACACCTAAACAACGTGGGGAGTTCACTCTATTTCCACTACTTGCCATCTCATTTCTGCATCTTTAGCCTTTTTTAATTCTCTACTGTATTCTTCCCACTGGCATGAAAAAAATAATTTAAATGCCTTCCACCCCAGCTTACTCTAGCTACTTCTCTATCCCCTCTCCATTCACAGCCACCTCCAGTTTTCCATGCTAATTTTCTTCATTTCTTGCAACTCCTCATGTAGCATTGAGTAAGATTTCTGCCTCTAGTTGTTCACTAAAACTGCTCTCTCTCACATCACTAAGATAACCTCTTGTTCAACAGAAGTTTCAGGGCTCATCTTAATTGACTTCTTATCAGCAATTTACACCATGGTCTTTTAGGCTCTTCTCTCACCTCTTGATAACTCCCATTGATCTTTCATGCACATCTTTTCTTTTCCCTATATTGTTGGAGGTCTAAGATCCTCAGCTCTTTCAATCTTACACTATCTCTTCACTCTCCTAGCTTCAATTATTTGCTGATTCCCCAATCTTTCTCTTAACTCAGCCCTCTTCCCTGGGCAACAGATCCATTTATTATCTGTTTCCTAGACTTTGGATAACCCAGTAGATGTCTCAAATCCCTTATGTCTAAAACTGAACCCTGTAAGAGCATTCAACCTGACTGAATCTTACTATCATTCACCCAGATGATCAAGGCAAAAACCTGGATGGATGTTAACCTTTATTCTACTTTCTTAACACAACGATTTTACTTCATAGCTCACTCTCCAATCTATTTTGTCCACTACTGCTACTATTAGGGCCTAAAACTTTTTTATGAAAGTGACATTGTCCTACGGAAGAAGAAAAAAAGAAATAAACATTTTTGTTAACTGATGCTGCCCTCACAAGCCTCTTCTACCATTTTCCCATTTCCCTTCCCTCAATCCCTGATTCCCATTTTATGTCTCAGCTCCATTAAATTTCTCCGTATTCCAAATAACCTTGCTCTTTTTTGTCACCCAAATTTTCCACCTGTAATTTTGTTCTGCCTGAAATACTCCTCTTTTGACTTCTGATCGTTAGCCTTCCTTTAAGCCTCAGCTTTACATGTGACAATGCAGAAAGCCTTGCCTAATTCCCGAAATTGAATTCAATTTTCCCCCACAACCCATCTCTCTCTGGATAGTACCACTCATTCCATCCTTCTACTGCAACTACCGCTTCATTTTTTGATTCCCCATGAGACAGTGAGCTCAACTCAGGTAGAGAGGGAACTCAGAGGCATTCACTAAATATCTGTTGAATTAAGAAAAGGAAGGAACTGTACTTCTTCCTCCTTCCCACATCTATACCTGATGTACACAGCAGGAGAAATGTAGTGAAGTACAAATTTAAAAACTCTTAATGTTTTAAACTATATCTGGACAGTTAATCTCAAAATGTACAAAACCAAGACATTCACAGTAGAAGAAAAACTTTTCATCAACAGAAATATTCTAAAATTTTTTCACATACATCACCCTAGAAATTTTTCTAGAAAAGTCCTGCTGTTAAAAGTGTCTTAGGTCTCTACTCACTAATTACTATACGTGGCATGAAGAAGAAAAACACATATAAAACTAACAATGAGTTTTAGCATCATTTCTAAAAGGGCAAAAAGAAGTATGAAATACCAAGAATAATGAGAAAAAAATAATACTTTAAGAAAACATTTAAAAATCAGATAAATATAACAAATATTGCTATAAATACAATTTCATAAAAATAATGTCCTTGATTGATTAAAAAAAGAATGTTAAAAAATAAAGAAGGAAAGTTATCAGTAAAAGATAAATAAAACTTTAAGCAGAACAGGAAATAGTACTAGTAATTTTAAAAATGAGAAAGGTGAAAAACAATTCTTTATATAGTACTAAAAAATTTTAAATACTCCAAAAGCATCTTGAAATTAATTTGAAAAAGTAGTAATTTGGCATCTTCCATCCTACTTTTCTAGAACGATCTCATATTTATTTAGTGGGGTGAAGAATCATATTAAAATAAACTTTACTGTTGTTTCTTGGGAAGACACACGATTAAAAAACTAAAAGGACAAAATACGGTTCTGTTGTAAAATGAATTAATGAAAATTACCTTTAGTGGACTGGAATAGCATGAAATGAGGATGATATAGAGAATTAAAAATGAAACTAAACATCTTATTCTCCATTCATGACAGTCTTTACAAAACGTCTACATATTTTTAGATGAATTATAAGCTTTTAGAAAAAATCACTATCAGGTCTTTTCCTCTTGTGTTCCTGACATGTTATTTGTTATGTTACTTTTAGTTATCCTGAGGACAAGTACGAAGGCCATTCTTTCTAGTTTTGATTCATTTTTTATAATGGAGATTTGACCACTTTTAAAATTTTCCTCATTGAATGTTAGATAATTGAAATTTTACTTATTATATGCTGGATGTTACTGAAATAGGCATTTTAAAGTTCAGTTAAATAATTGAATTTTTTGTAAAAATCTATAATGGATTGATTTTAATATTTTAAGACCTGATACTACTTATTTTAGCTTTTAAATAAGTTTTTTAAAAGAAAACAAAAATAAAGCCACTAATACTCTCCCAATCCTCAAAAAACACTCCTAAAACTGATTTTTAGTGTAAAAATCAACCATATAAAATATTCTTCATTTTGCCATAAAGGAAGTTATTAATAATTAGTACTCCTATACTCCTAAATATCTTGCATTATCCAGAACCTGCCACTAAGCAGAACTGGAAATGCCAGCAACTGCAATGTTCCTATGGTATTTTGCCAGGTTCTAAAGGGTAACGAGCTCTCCCTGAGGCACCAATGTTAGGTTGGTATAACTGAGAAAAGAATGTAATTACTTGCCACAGTTATTTTGGTTTACATTCTGAATTCAGCATTACCTTGACAATGACTTGTATATGACTCTTTCTTACTAAGCTATGCATTATCCGTGGAAAGGAATCCTTATCTTCATATCTGGGGAAACAAGCTCAATGTCTGATGTGAAAAAAACTTATTCAAGTGTCCCGATTTACTGAAAAAAAGTATTGTTACTGTATCACTCTTCAATAACTCAATAATCAGAGTTTTAAAGTGGGTTCCAAATGGCAACAGCTTGATAGTAGACATGAGTCTGATATTCTAGGATTACATATGGTATAGCTGTTATCAATTTAGCAATGGGTTAGTCTTTACTTTTCCTACATGGTCTCATTGTTATTAACTTATTAAGAGAACAAATATATGTTAGTCTGTAGTAGTTAATTCTTACTTAATCATATTTATGTGTCAAACTGTTATCTGGCTTTATATAGAGCTATCCAATGAAAAAAAGGAGATAATGTAATTTTTACATTAACAATATATTTTAAATAAGTTTTCTAGATCTCTACTAACCATATTTTTATTTGCTTGAAATCTTGGACACATTAAAAGGTGGAGAAACACACTGGTACACTCAGCGGCACCTAATTTCATGAGTTTCATACTAGGTGCCAAGAAATTGGGTTTTCTATTTTGGAAACAAATTCAAACTGAATCCGCGGTTCTCTTTCTACCATGTAGGACTCAAGGCACCTACAATGAAACTTTAAAATTAATTAGAGAAGAACTTACCTAGGGATTTTGAAAAATAGTTTGCCATTTGTCCACTGTTGCAAGACTGTCGTTTATGTCTTTTTGTTGACATTTCTGTGGTCTTCCATGGTGGTCTTTTTCTTTTGTTCAAATTGCTAATAACTTCAAAACTATCAGAAGGATTCTTGTCAAAGTTAACACATTTACTTAATTTACTACTGTCAAGTTGGCCAGCAAATTTATCGGTTGAAGGACTATTTGCTTTAGCATTTTCTATTTCTTTAGATGGCTTTTTAAAAGAATTTTGCTTAGTAGAATGAGATCTTAAAGTAAAGCGCTTTGATTCTTCTATCTGAGTCTGGCGATTACTTCCACTGTCAACAGATTCAGGAGAATAAATGATTGTGTTTAGCTTAAAAGTATTTCTATGTTCAAGATAGTTGAGCTTTCTCAAAAATATCCTACAATCTTTTAAGGTTTTTGACCTCCAATTATCTGGACATACGTTTCCTAGCCTTGGTCCCTTTTCAAAATCTTTTTGGCTACAATTTATTCCATTCTCTTTTGTTTCTGACTTCAATTTATTCTCTAAACTAGCATCTATTTGGAAGCCAGGCACTGCCACTCTCTGTTGCAATAAGTCATCCTTGATCTCAGGTGGTGAAATGCACTCATTATCCGCTGCGCTTTCTCCTTGGAGTGAGATGTCAGTGTCTGCTCCCCCCTCAGTCTTATTTAAAAATTGGTTCTGGCAGAAAAATCTTAGGTTTCTCCTTTTAGAGTTCCAACCAACTGTACCGTGGTTGTGCGGCTTTCCCTCTCTTCTCCACCTTTCATGATGCAACCTCCTAAACTCAGTCCTTTTAAATCTGGCTATGGATAAATCATTTTTCACATTTAAGAGTGGAGAGCTAACCACTTTACGCAGTATATGCAACTTCCCTACTGATTTTGAAGGAGAAGAGAGTGCAAATTTTTTAAAGTGCTTTCTGAAAGGGCTAGTATTAAAGTCAGAATATTTCATCCCTAATTTGATACCCCTGGTATTTATTACTTCCAAAGGATTTCGGGCATTTGCTTTTCTAACTAGTGAAAGAGACTGTGTTTCTGTTGTTTGCATAAACCAGGTACAGAGTTCGTTTAAATCATATTTTTTCTGAAAAAGCATTTTTACTGGTGAAACTTCAAGTTCTAAAAGACAAGTTTCCAAAGGGCTTGCTACTTTGAAATGATCATTTTCAATGTTTTCTCTTTTTTTATGAACACTATTTTCAGCTTCATCTCCATTCACTTTCACCCAAGCATTTGTTATTTGCTCGAATCTATTGTTTAATTCCTCTAGTAAGGAATCATTTGAAGTAGAAGTAGCCCACCACCTGAGCAAAGGGTTTGATGAAATTATAGGGTCCAAGGATACTTCAGAAATGGGTGTTAATTTGTTATCTTCCAAACACTTTCTTGCATTTCTTGAATGTCTAGATCTTGGGGTGTCTTTGGAAGCTAGTTTTGTTCTTGACCGCCTATGTTTTTCCTTGTGACTTTTACCTTTTTGCAAATGGAGTTTATATGACTTATGAAGCATAGGATTTCTATAAATAAGAGAGCTAGAAGATGCTAATGAATGTAAGAAATGCAGAGATGGCCTTCTATCCCTAATAGAATGTCTCAAAGGCAGAGGAGCAGCCACACTTTCCAACCCGCTTTTGACCATGCTGGCTTCAGTGTGCCTTGTTCTACCCATCTTACTATACTGAGGGCCATGCTTTTCTTCAGGCAGATTTTTTTCAAACATATTCTGTTCTAAAGGAGGTAAGCAGCTGCTGACACTTACTTCTCTTTCCTGAGGTGAAATTCTATTAATAGTTACAGATATGCCAGAGATTTTCACTTTTGCGGGTCTCCCAGGCTTCCTACTTACTGGCAAAGGCTTCAGATTTGGTCGAATAATGTTCTTGGAAGGTGGAGGTATCACAGACTTGTTCTTGATGGGCCTAACGTATTCAAAGCTAGATCTCAAGATCTCACTTTCAGTAGTCAGGTTTGATATAGCACTTAATCTTTCACCCAAGTCAATTTGGTCTTTTCCAGTATTTCTGAGACTATTATACTCAGTTGGAAAATCAGCAACAGTATTGTTTAAAGACATAATATTGCTCATGTTAACACTTCCTTCAGAGACATGCCTTTTAGTTCTTCTTGACCTTCCATAAATAACAGTCACTATAATACTCTTTTTATAAATACCTTCTTTTACTTCTGATAAGACAGATTCTGGGCTTTTCCTTCCAGCACTAAAGGAATCATTCTGGCAAATGGTGATGTCTGTTTGGTCAATTTTAGGCTTTGGGGGTCTTCCAATTGGCCGCTTGCTCTGTTTCACAACCTGGGGACCTATTTTTTTCGGTCTACCTGGTTTTCTTTTAAAAGATGAATTAGCACTGCTTGAACTGTCTCTGGGTTCTTCTTGTGGCATGTCACTATTTACATCATCTATAAACATTGCAGAGGATTCTGCAGTTTCTTTTACACAATTCAATTTGTTTAGTTCTCTTTGAAAAGAATCAGTATCACAATGATTATTAGCATTATAATTTTCAAAGTCAGCATCTGGGATATCCTCATTTGTTTCTGTTTTTTTTTCAGTTACATGATGTGTTGTACATTTTTCAGAAGAGAGATCAACGTTTGATTGGGAAGTACCAACAGAAGTTAAAGTATATTTGACTCCTTCACTGCTTTTAATCTCAGATAAAAACATGAGTTTGATAGGGCTGGAATAGTTGGAAAAAGAGGAGCTTTCGATACCTTCATATTTTGCCGGCACATTTTCGACACTGGAAATCAAGCTACCCATATCTAAAATAGACGACTTTTTCAGACTATCCAGTCTTTTGTTACTCAAATCCACTGTAGGCATATGATTTTTGATATTGCTGGAAATGACCACAGACTTTGATAAACTCTGCTCTTTGCATGTCATTCTATTTAGAGAAAGAGCCACACTTCTCCCAGCATTTTGATCTTTACTATCAATTTCTATCAATCTCTTGGATGTTTTATATCCTTCTGACAATGGATGATTATTCCAAGATTTTTTGGCCATATTTATGGTATCTTCCAAACGTTCCACAACAACTTGTAAACTAGAATTCATTGCAATTTTGTTTAGATCTATATTATGTGAGCTTTCAATCTGAATATTTTTCACTGGATCTTTTTCTTTTGTGGGCTCAGGTACCTTTTTGGCCTTAGGGGATTTTTTAAAAACATAATTATTTGTTACATATATAGAATACCATCCTGGAGGCACAATATTTCGTTTAGTTCTGGTTAAAAGTCCAGACACATCTCTTTTTGAAGAAGTTTGACAATTCTCTAATTTTGGATTCTCCCTACGATTTTGCAACTTTTTTTTTCCAGCTGAAGATTTCTCTTGTGACTTTCTTATGCTTATTTTCTCAGGTGAAGTTGTTTTTAAGCTTTCTGAAAATGCATCAAAAGCCAAGTTAGTTTCTAGACTATGAAGAGGTAGTTGCAATGAGTGTAATGCAAAATTTGGTGAAAACGATGTTTCTATATGATTTTTGTCTTGAAGGCTTTTAGGATTTGGTAAAGAAGGCCCTTGGCAATTACTGAATTCTTCTTTGTCTGATAAAAACACCTCATCATTGTGCATCAATTTCCTTGAATTCTTTTCAGTGTATTTTTTTCTTACAAAATTTTCACCAAGATTAGCAAGTTCTCTTTTTATCTGTAAAGACTGCCTTCTACACACGGATGAATCACAGGAGTTGTGCATTGCAAACAAGGTTTCCTGACGCTTTCGAAATCTTGTCTGAATAATTTTATTTTCTACCTTTTTATCATGTTGACTCAGTAATTCCATAAAACTGTAATCACTGGCCTTTGCATTATGCAAGAGAGAGGTTATTAAATCTCCTAATTTTAAGTCATTATCTGTATTACAATCACTGCTAGACAATTTTACAAGGCTTGTCATATCTGTGGTTTCTATTGATTTTAATTTTTCATTAATGCGGTCCATTAAATCTTGAAAAATCACAGCAGTTTCACCTTTTTCATGATTTGTAGTATAATTATTGCTGTCATCTGAGAGCAAAGAATCAGGGTTATTGAATTTTTTAGTTTCACCTTCATGATCACACCTGTTGCTGTTTATTTCGGCTGGTGTGAGAGATGGAGGCTGGTTAATGTTTGTTTCAAGTTTATTTTCTAAGGATGAAATCTCTGAGATGACGTCTTTCAATCTTTCGAATCCTTCAGTCTCTACAGGTGATAATGGTGGGGGTGAGGGACTTCGAGATCTAGAAAGATCTTTAAGACTGACTGAAAGATCACATATTTCCCTTGACAGAAGAGGACTACAAAAGGCTGATGTTGTAGAGTGAATGTCTGGTAACAGTCCAGAACAGCACCTGTGAGAATTACAACTGTTTGTAATTCCTCTATTCACTACTGTCTTAATGTGTTCAATAGTTACAGTTTGGCAAGATAAACAATGCAAATCTTTAATACAGACTGGCAGAGGCTCTAAACCAGGGCTTTGTCTTTCATTTTGTAAACACCCTCTTTCTGCCAGCCTATATTCACAACTACAGAACAGACCATGTAAATCATCTTCAATTAAAGGCTTTTGAGATTCTGAAGCCACAACACATGATGCATTACAACAGCAAAGAGAAGCAGCATTCTGCTCTTGGACTAGAAATTTCAACATAGCCAAAACTTGTTGCTGGTGATGTGTGCACAAAGATTCCAAAACTTTGCTTAATGCTGATTTTCCTTTTTCCATTTTAGTAGCTTCCTCTGATTTTGCATCAATAGTTGAACTAAAAATAAAATCAAACAAAAAAATGAATTACAGCAAAAATATTATAAGGAGTTATAATTTTAACAGAGTTTGAACAAAAGATATTTTGGTATTGCTGGACTCCTGACTCGTAGGGAGCTGCAATAATGGTATCATGATTATTGTTTAGCAAAAATATAATGAAGCACTGATGATAATTACTTTCCTATGACAAAGTATAAGAGTCAAAGCAAAGCCCTATTTTTGTAATATAAAAGCTGATTATATATGATTACATTTACATATTGATAATGTTTAGTGTTTTGAAAATATTAAGAATATTTAATGGGAAGTGCTTCAGGTGTTAAAATTTTTGTAAAGTAGACATTTTATAAGGTATTTTGATAATTATCAGTCATTAGTGCAAATGAGAAAAAGAAGATCTAGAAGTAAAATCTTGTCTTAGATATTTTTCAAGGCAGTGAAAATGAAATTCTAAATAAAAGAGCTTTGCATAATCACAAGGAAAATTAAGGGATTTATATTCATATAAATAAGAATGCCTTCTCTAAGATTAAGATGAGGCATTAACTATTTAAAAATAAAATCTACTTTTAATTGATTTTAAATACTAAAGTAATTACATGAAAACTAAAGGTATTACTTACCTAATTATTAAATTTCAAATGCTGGAAAATGTCGCACTGCAGAAACTAATATACATCTAACTTTAACTAAGATCCAGGATTGCTTATCAACCAATATAGAAGTCTATCAAAAAGTTTTTAATCCAATACCAGTACCAAGAAGAATAAAATATATTTAGAGAATTCTGTTTCAGAAAAGTATCTATTTTAATTAAACATATCACCAAACTCTGTACATGAAAATAGTCTTTGACTTATGATTCATTACATTTGTTTTAATGGTTTCTGGTTTACAGAAATCTTATTTAGGATTGAAACTGGGATTTGCTGATTATGAATTACTACTGAAGAATATATTTTGTTTAAATAAGGGATTATTGTGCTCATTCATCTTAAAAACTAAAGGACTTTTCTTTTAAAACAAAAAGTGGAATATTTTTATTTTGTTGCTTAAAACTGACATAACCTGTTTCACAGATAAGTATGCAATATTTCATTTACATGAAAATTATGTTATTTGAATAGCAAAAATATGGAAGCAAATTTTAAACATATGACCAAAACTTTTATGAAAAATAGAAACTTAACTAGATTCAACCAAAACTAGCATTAGATTCGAAATAAAGAAACTATCAAAGTGAGATGTGAAATTACAATAAAGCTTTTAAAATCCACTGCTGCCTCTAGACAGATGAAGACAGGACATGACCCCACCATCGTTTCCTTTCTAAAAATAAAGTTTTATTAATTTTGCCATGGTTAGGAGGGTAAAATGATAGAACTGACTCCCAAGATTCAACCACATTGTTTAAAAAAAAAAATGTAGACAGCAAAGGCAGGAACAAGTAACTATGAAATATGAAGATATAATTATACACTTTCTAGCAAATTAAAGGAAATAATTTTTACATAAGCAAAACAAAACCCCAAATGTTGTGATAGATGCACTTCAACAGTTTTGAAAGTGATATTATGGCCTGTTAAACATAGTCACTAATAATTAAAGAGAGAATTTGCATGTTTCTCAGAAAAATGTTTTATTGTGTTTTAAGGATTAAGAATCTTTTTTATAACTGTTCCTGAAGTGCTCAAAGGCTTTTATTCCATTAATAAAGGTATGAAGCAGAAATAATCCAAACTAATAACTAGCGTTAAGTTATTCTGAAAAACATTATATAATTTCAATTTCATTAAACTCACAAAATTATGAAAATTATGATTTTTAGATCCCTTTTTTGACATTCTGAGGAAGTTTATACTTTCAAAGTTTTCTTATTGAATTTATTACTTTTAATAATAGATTTTCAAAATACCACAGTGGCCAGTAATTCTATCTAATGTTATATAAAGAACAGCTTAATAAAGGTACCAATTAGATATGTGGTTATTAGGTTATATCTCATGTCAGTTATCAGATAACTAAATTCTCATATTACAGAACTCCATGATATACTTTAGCTTCAAACTGTTTTTCTGTATTTCTTGCATGTTAGAATCTGAAAGAAAAGCCTAATATATGAGTAAAAATATATATCTGCCTCCAATGTAGAATTTACTCTGAAATATGATATGAAGTTTCTAAAATTATATATTTCATAGATCCCTTGTGGATTTTTAATGTCAATTTTTTTTCTGACCTTTTCCTGTTTGACTCATAAACCAAAATATCCTATTTTTTGTGTTCTGTTCATTTTGCCCATTAGAAGCCTGTTGAAGTATTTCTTCAGAAGTCAATTTCTAATACTAATTTTAATAAAACTGCCTAGAATGAATCAAAGAAGTCAGTGTAGCCAGGTTTTTTTCTTTTCTTTTCTTTTTTTCTTTTACTGAATGAGTAAATCAATCACACACCAACAGTGTTGTAAATTTAAGTGCAAAAGCATTGAAGTGCTTTACTACAAATTACAACCTAGAAACACGTTAACTGAACAATTAAAATTCATACAATCAGATTTAGATATATAACAACACAAAGTAGAAACAGAATTACAGTACATTTACAACACAAGACAGATACATGAATTCATTAGAAAATATTGTAATAAATAATTCATGAATTATAGTGCAATTGATTTATGCATAAATATAACTAATTGCCTAACAATCAGTTTATATTAACAAAATCTGTCAAAATCAAGGCAGCCACAGAGTTTTACTAAATTACTGCGACAATGGAAATACTGCAATTAAAAAACAAATACAAGTATTTGTACTGTAAACAACTAAAAAAAAAAATCAGTCTCACTAAAGTTAGTATACAATTTAATATAAAATTGTCATTAGCTACCAGAAATGGTTTAAACAACTTTACTGAGCAGTAGTTTTCTAAAAACAGAGGCACTGTTTTTTTCTTTTCCTTCTTTTTTTTTTTAAATATAAAATATTTGAGGAACATTCAAATAAGTAGAAAGCACATAAGGGTTGCTTTCACCTTCATTAAAAGTCTGCTGAAACTGGAGTTTTCAGAAAATTGTCAATTAATAAATAGTAACTGGTAACTAAATTTATAAAGTACTTTGAAAGTTGAACATAAAGAACTTAATAGAATTACTGGGAGAAGGGGAACCCATAAATTTCCCTGCCTTTACTAGTTTGTATAATCAAAAATTAACTCAATAATAGAAACATTTTGTTTCTTTTAGAAGTTATGGGTTGATTACCTATACACTATCAAAAAATATTTTAATTTACTATTTCTGACCAAAAATAAATAATACAAGTACTAAAATGCTTCAAATTAACTATAATATTACCTATAAAACTACTGATCACTGTGAAGTCAATAGCAAAATGATCCCTGATATATGAATCCTGTAAAGTTTTTGGTCAGGTCATCTTTTAAATGATACAAAAGTGTTCTGTAAGTTTCCCTTTACTATAAACTTCTCAATCAATTTATTAATGTAAATATAGTGTGAGGAATAAAAAAGCTCAATATAATATAAATATTATGCAATGCATTTAAGCCCCCAAAGTTTTGCAAGTAAAATTCTGTATAAAGAGGTCAATAAAATCATTCTGAAATATTTACTTTACGTTTAACTTTTTTTTTCAATGGGGGGAGGGGAAAATATATTAAATAATCCAAGTTCTGACCCTCACAAAATATGGCTTAATTCTTTAAAAAGAAAGATGACCCTGACATCTGCTGTTCTGTAATCTATTATGTATATTTTCTTGGGGGGAAAAAAGAGCAAAAGGATTCATACCCTAGTATGCAGGTAACATTAACAGCTGAAGAGGGTTCAGTATAGATCTTAGAGACCAAATAACTAATTGGTTATTTATCTTCCCACTCTTCACTTTCTTTAAACATATGTAAGCAGTTTTTAAATGTAATAGCTGAAGATCTCTTTAGTATTACATGTATATGTGATTATTAAATACACACAAATACGAGTGTAAAAACACAAGTATTTGACAAGGTGCACTTATTTTTTAAAAAATTGAGCTGTAAGTATTCCTTTTGGACTTAGGAAAACTGGCTTAGAAAAATGATCAGAACCTGAATTTTAACAGAAAAGGGGCGCTCAGAGAATTCTGAATATATAAAGCAAATCTCCATTCTTTATATGGAGGCACATGCTTTATAACATTTTACCATTAAAACTGCATACGCCACAAATCCAACATGGATACTTTGACCCATATTTTAAAACTGCTATATAAAAATTACTGGTTTCTTTTATGAGGCTAGTCAAAGTTAAAATGCACTGCCCAGCTTCTAACTACCCAATTAGTAGAGAGTTTACATTACTAAAAGTTCAAAACAGCTTCAGTGTTAAATATCTGTAAATCTATTCAAGACCCTGAACAAACTGCAAATTTGGTTATTAGCAAAATGATAATGTATCGCCCACCAAAATGAAATCTGTAATTCATTTTGATAAACTGAAAATGTTTTGAAATGTCACAGCAGCAAATATATTAAAGTTACACTGAGGTTTTTCAATAGAAGGAGTGTGTCACAATCCTTAAAATTTAAAGTAGTCATAACATCAACTAACCAGCACATTTAAACCAAAATTATCATTCTCAAGCTTTTTCTGTGCACATTATAAACATGCTCTAAGTTGCATTCCAACTTTCTTTTCTAACCTTACACATTAGCTTATTTTTCAAATGAAAAACAAAATTAAATTATTTTAATAATTAAATTTAAATTATTTTTGTTCTTAGTATTCCATCTTATATTAAAGTATTCTATACTGTTGGGGTTAACTATGTGTCAGTTTTAAAAAGTATATACCTTAAAAAACCCCAACTTCCTGCTAAATCAACTAATAAATGATAAATATTAACTTTCATTATACATATCCTTTAAGGTTTTCTTTTCTATTCCTGGTGGATGCACTGGAGTGCACTTGTATTTCAGGATGCACTGTAGTGTAGTAATACTGTATATATTAATTTTTCTTAGTATGGAGATAGCTGTCTATTTAACTTTGATTGGTTTGACATACTTATTAGTAACTATAAGTATGTTATGTAAAATGTTTGCAAACTATTAATATCATATTTTAAGATGGTTCAACTGAATGGCTGGAATGGTCTTTCACCAATAAAAATGTTTCACTTGACAATTACTTGTTTTCCCACAACTCTTTATGCTATTGACTACTAAAGAAAACCTGAATCTTTTTCACCTATTTATACAAGGATTAAATACAAACTATCAGAATTAAGTAAGCAACTATATAATTCTGTCCACAGTGAAAACCCTGAATAAAACTTTTTTCAAAAGGCATGTAAGTGGTTTTTGAACTGTAAAATTTCATGTCTCCTGTCAGAGTGAGCATTTGTAATTCCCACATGTGTGTATACAGACACACAAATACACACCTGTGCACATACACACACACGCAAACACACACACATACACACACAAACGTCTTCCTAACAAGTAATCTATACAGGCTTGCTGCTGTTTCTGCAGCTGCCAGTCCCTGAATCTGTCATATTATATAACCCAGTGTCTGGTAATCGTAGTTTCTTCTTCGGAGGAGTCTTCAGTGTTCCAGATCTTTCTTTTACCTTGTATTCTAAAGTGCTGTGAGGTACCCCATAAATTCCTTGTGCTTTGGAAACACTCATTTTTCCACTCATTACCATTGCAATAGCCTCTTCCATTATTTCATGATCATATTGCCGATAGCGGCCACGTTTTTTCCTGGGCTGCTTATTATCTTTTCGATCCAATCCATCTTCAGTATTTTCAGAGGTTCCATCAACTGTTCCATTTTTAGAATTAAGACACAAAGGAGAGAGGTCCCCATGTAGAAAGTAAGAGTCAACACTTGAGTGAGTTACAGGCCCAGAACATTCAATTTTGTTCTGTTTAGGGAGTATATTTTTCAGTTTTTGGAGAGCTGATCCTTCAAGGACTGAAGAGGTTTTAGAAACTTGATACATAACATCCAGCAGACCAGAACCATCAGGTTGTGATTTTGAAACAGAACTTACTCGCAGCTGCGGAATTTTTAATTGTACAGTAGGATTTGAAGTTTCATATGGTAAGCTTTCATTTTTCTCTTTAAATTGACTAACCATTTTCTGTAGAGTTAACTGATGGAGGTAAGTGGAAGCTGTTGGGAATTTTAATTCTGAGGTTTCAAGTAGATTTAGTTTACTTTTTTCTGTGCGCTCTGCTTGAGCTCTTGCCCACAAGGCTACTTTTTGCAGCACTGCACACGTTTCTTTACTGTCTTTATATGAGTAACTATCATTGAAATCTCGAGTTTTGTTTTTAAAAGATGCAGGCTTCCCTGCTGGTAAGGCTTCTAAGTGGAGAAGTAAAGTTTTTTGAGGTATGCCATAAAGTATGCCTGCTTTATTTATGTCCAGTGCTCCAGACTGAATGTCTTTCAAAGCTTTTGAGAGCAAACCATCTGCAAACTCAGCACTTCTTTCCACATAGTCCTCTCTGTTTCTGTGTAGTCTCCTGGATGGATGGAATGAAACGATGGTAAACTGATGCATGAGAGACTCTCACACAGCTATGGAAGGGAAGGGTCCACTCCTTTATTATACTCCTTGCTTAGGTAACATCACTGCTTATGACACTTTTAAGTCTGTGAGATGTGGTAGTTACTCCTTATCAAAGCAAACGCTACAGTCCTGGTAGGACAATGTGTCAATGATACGGTGGCCTCAACGGGCAGACCTTCCAAGAACATAAAATCCTAACTCAGTATTTGTAAAAATATTCTCATGATGTTGCTATTCCTCTGACAGATGCTTGTAGAGCAACACTTTTAATTTTTATTTGTACAATTAGAGTTCCATTATAAAAAATACCCAAATCCTAAAGGAGTTTTTGTTAGTAGAAACGTGACGTTACCGCTAAACAAGTAATAAAAGAGTCAACCCCTTTAAAGGAAATTTGTAGCAGTAAGAATATTTCCAAACACAAACATCCCATATTTTCATAAGACCAATTTTTCTCTAGACAAAAACTTAAAATCTGAAATAAGCAGATAAGTTATATTTGAATAAAAAACTTATTTTGATATTATGATATTTCTATTTCAACTGTATCATTGTAACTTTCAAAGTTTCTCAGCAGAAAGCTCACTATACCTTATGACTCACTACAGCCTTAGTGGAAATAGATTACACTCTACAGCTAAGATTTAAATGTGACCAAAAAAGCTTCATATATAGCTAATGGGAAGATGCAAAAGTTATTGAAAAATCCAAATAGCCAACAGAACAGCATTTCACTACTAATTATTAATTTAAATTAATGAGTTTCAAAACACGAAAGGACTTTTTGTGGCGACTACCTGATATATTAAATCATTTGTCACCACATCTAAAGCACAATGAAAAAATGCAAACGCTATAAACTAGATTTAAGAATCAGTAAGTATAGTACTTTCAGATTTGTTAATTATTTAAAAAAATTAAATACTAATCACATATTTCCCTTAAAATTGCCTCCTGAATATTTAATTTAAAATTCTCTTACTTGTCCTGCTTCTTAGTTTGTATGCTATGATTAAGTTGGTAGTTCATTTTAGTAACATGAACTAAAGTTTGGTGATTGTTCTGATAACTTTTCTTTAACAGAAAGAATAAAAAAGAAAGAGAAAAGACAAATGAAAGGTATGAGAGAGACATACTCATGAGTGACAAAAATTCTGGAGGAAAACTATATATGTCAAGACTACTCGGAATAGTATTAAGAGTTCTCTGCAGAGATAATTTTATATTAATATTAAATTATATTTCCTAGATATTGCTTACCCAGCCATTGAATTTTCAGAAGAAGGATCACATATGGATGACTCTTCAGATTTTATGCTGGTTTTCTTTGTAGAGAGATCTAACACTCCATCCCCTATAATTTTTGCAAGAGAAAAAACTTTATATTTGTAACAAATAGGCAATCCTTATATTTTAACATTTCTTATTTTGCTGATCTACTTATTCATGACCTAAATAGAAACATTTGTGTTTGATATATGGCTGTAACCTTCTCATCTTAAAGTGTTTTAGCAACAGGAAATGACTGGGAAGGCATTATATAGGAAAAAAAAAAAAAAAAAAAAAGAACAGAGGACGACCTGGCATTGCCAGGTGTTATGAAAGAAACTTAACAGACTGCATGATAAAAAATCTGTTTGAAGTCAACTTTTGGTCATTTCTCCCAATGTTTTGAAGTAATAGCTATTTGATGGCTCATTTATGACTGGTTCCATTAAAGGCTGCCAGATAATGCTGTATGAAAGTAAGAGTGATGTAGGCTGCACAAAACAGAATAGAAAATGTGATGATGAATAAGAGAACTGAATAATTAGCACTTACTAGGACAAGTGATATGTGGCACATACACTTTAGGTAAACTATAACTATGTATAGCAAACTTATTTTCTAGAACTCATAGTGTAAAATTTTATTGTATTAAATTACTAAATGTATAATCATTGCCTATATATTATGGTTATATCTATGACTGGATAAAGATATACCCTGTAACAGTATAACTTTAGAAAAAATCTATTATAAAACAACAGCCTAAGCATTTGTAATTTAAATGCAGTTATTATTATAATAAACTTATACATATATAAAACTTCAATGACTTTTACAATTTTTTGTAAATAAAAATATTAACTGGGCATGGTATATACCTACGGTCCTAACTACTCAGGAGACTGAGCTGGGAGGATCTCCTGAGCCCATGACTCTGAGGTTACAGGGAACTATAACTGCACCACTGCGCTGCAGCTTGAGCATCAGGGTAAGACCCTGTCTCTCAAATAAATAGAGTATGTTTGTACTTGTAATAAAAAGCGGAACATTTTACCTAGAAGAACGAGATTACTATAAGACAATGTTTACAAATAAACTAAGAAATTCAACTATGTTTTAAAAAATTAACAAGGTTTTACAGTTACCATATCAATCCATGTAATAATACTTCATACAAGGATGAAGAAAAACCCAAAACACCTTATCCACAACTTCCATGTGTAGAACTCAGTAATAATTTATTGAGTACAAAACAATGTTTTAGGCATTAGGAAAGCAGCAGTAAGGAAAAAGTCACATAAAGGTCCTATCTCATAGTGCTTAGGGTCTATTAAGATAATTCATACACCACCTATACCACCTCACAGACACCAATTACGACAGTGCTACTTAGGAAAATAGCGCAGAGTAAGCCAATAGACTAACGAGTGTAACACCCAAAACACTATCATGCAATTACTAGTTTATGTATCTTTTTTCCCATGAGATTGAATGCTTCCAGGTCTGAGATCTTGATTTACTCATTGGTACTTCATTAAACATTAGTAGAATGCTAGAAACTGCTAAAAGAAGAAAAAAAAATACTGTCTACTTTTAGTCTCACTTTTTTTAAAAATTGAAATTTTACTACTTGAAGAACTTATAAGACCATCTTCTTGAAGAAATGATTACTTATTATATTCACTAATTTTGATTTTGCTCATGTTTCATGTACAGTTTATATATAATATATAAACACTTCCTAATTCAGTTAATTCTTAGCTTCAGAATAAATTTATGGAATTTCCTCAATTCTAAATCTTCTAGACTTTCATATTTTAAATAGAAAAACAAATTCCAATAATCATTTATATAGAAATTTTAAAACAATTTATAAATCAATGAATTATAAAGACAAATAATAACATTGGAAAATAATAAGCAAAATCTAGATAATATTTTTCTGAGGCAGAGTATTTGTATGTTAACTATGGTTTAACATCAGAATGTTTTTAGCATATATTTACAAATTAGGTAATACGTGTATAAGAACATAGAAAAATATAAATCTTGAAACCCACGGTTTCATATTTGACCTTCATATGTATAGAAATCTATCCCTTATATTTGAGTGCTGGAAATGTTTATGAAGATTACATTAATAAAATCTTATTTCTTACTGGGTACAATGTAGGACTACAGGGCACATCTCACCTTGAGGAAGGACTCAACTACAGTTCAGACTTTACTTTATAAACACAAACAATATAGCCTCATCATATCTGCCCTGATGTTAATCTTCTAGACTTTTCATATGCTCAATTTAAAATTAATTATTTCACAAAACAGAAATAATAGAAGAAGGTGCAGGGAATCCCTTCTTTAGCTCCTTTACATAAACTATTAAACTAGGCTGTAGCTCCCCACTTAGGGCAATACAAGTTTCTGTTTATTTTTGGACCACTACCACAGAAAGCCTTACTTACAGCTGATTTTAATTTGGATGAACTAGACATAAGCCCTGCTCCATCTTTAAGGGACCTACCCAAATTAGGGCTATATTTGTCATTCTTTCTCTTTAGAAAATCTAAACAATGAGCCTAGTTATTTTCTATGGTACTTTCTTTATATCCATGTTGAAAGTTTGATAACAAAAAGGATTTGATAACTAACCCATTATAGTTCATATCTAGTTAAAATGGAAAAATATAGTCCTTCAACATATTTGTCACATTGCATTAAAATTCTTGAGTCAATGAACATGTACGTAGTACACACAAGATACATAAACATGTAAGTAAATAGTTCTAATATGTAGGGTGTCCATGAAGTTCATGAGCAATTTAAAATAAACATGAACTTTATGGATATATTAAGGAGTTTAGATAAATTTTAGTTATCTATAGAAAATTTCACTTTTTGTGAGCAGTATTAACCACCAACACTAAACTATTTTGCTGATGCCGTAATTCCTTTTCCATCATAAAGCCTATAGCTTGAGAGCTAAAAAAATCAAAGTAAGTTACCCCTAGAGTTGTCTGAATTGGAAAAGCAAAAAACAGTAAGAGAAGGGGACAGTGAGTTGGGGAAGGATGGAGATAAAGATCAGGATGGGAGCGAAAGGTATCTTCTTACTCCTGCTGATGGTTTATATCTAGCTGAATGGTGATTACATCATTATTTCACAACGAAGATATACAACTAGGTTATTTTATTTGTATTTATTTCTCAAGTAGTAAAAGTTAACTCAGTGGATAAAAACTAAGCACTTACAATGCCATTCTAGTGTGATATAAACTAAGTGTATGGGTGGAGGGAATTAATCCATTTTCCCCAGTGCATTCTCTGCATCCTATCTTATTATACTTGTAATTTCCCATCAGCTCTATTGGTATCCAGGTTGTTTTAGGTTTTCCCTGTTACAAAGAATGCTAAAATGAACATCCTTCTCAATGCTGGAGTTCATGTATAATAATTTCTCTTACACTTACCAGTGTCAGCCACAGACTATTATTTAAGCATAGGCAGAGACTATGTATATTTTATTCCTCAATATATCCCCACTGCCGCCTAGGACAGTGCCTGGCATAGCATACTTCTCAAAGTGTATGTGCTGCATGGTGAGTATGTACTGTTGTCAAAGTGAAAGGCTGAACAGCCAGGATGTATATTTTTCAACTTTAGTAGATACTATCAAATTTCTTTCCCACATCCTGAACAACACTAGGTATTGCTGAAATTTTTAATTTTTGATGGGTAAGACAAACTGCAGGATTAGAGAGTACATTTAGTATGGTATTTATGTGAATTTTAAAAGCACAAAAATTTATTTATAAATACATGAATTGCTAGTATCAGTAGTTGCTTCCAAGGGTAAACAAAAGTTATCTTTAACTGTATTTCTAGAAAATTTTTTCTTTCTTTTTTTTTTTTTAGAGACAGAGTCAAACTCTGTTGCCCAAGGCTAGAGTGCCATGGCATCATCTGGAGTCCTTACTCTCTCAAGTAGCTGGGACTACAGGTGCCTGCTGCAACACCAGGCTAATTTTTTTTCTATTTTTAGTAGAGATGGGGTCATGCTCTTGCTCAGGCTGTTCTAGAACTCCTGAGCTCAAGGGATCCTCCCACCTGGGCCTATCAGAGTGCTAAGATTACAGTTGTGAGCCACTGCTCCTGGCCTAGAAATTCTTTAAGAGAAAACAAGTGAGAACCAAATATGATCTAATAAGCCATTTAGTAATTCTGGGTGATAGGCACATGCTCTATTTTTCAGTATATTGAAAATTTTCCTAATAATAAACACAACATTGTTTTCATTCACTGGAGACTGAAGTTGTCATAAATTAGTGGATTTTAAAACATGTTTTAAAACACTTAACACTGGCTCCTGTGTTCTTCTTACAAATTTTGATCTCCCTTTCTTGCTGGTATTGGGCTCATCTTTCTGGTCCAAATCTGGACTCCAAAGGGACTTGATTTCTTTAAAACGGAAATAATGTTTAGAGACCACATTCCAGGTCCAGTTTCGATGCCACTGAATTTTCACTGTTTATCAGTGGTCAGACTACGAAATGTATGTTTTTGAAAGAAAAAAATTCCTGGTTCATGCTGACATTTTCAATTTACCCATAACATAAGGTTTTTAACTTGACTTATCTCTTTCTTCTCTTACCCTGAAAATATTGGTTTCCTAATAATGTTAACATGATTACATACTCGATTTGGTCCACAGATTCAAAATAACAATGGCAATTTTTACTAAAAGGGAGTTTAGGATTTTTTAAAAGCATTCTTTGCCTTTAGAATATATTCCACCAAGAATGTACAGTCAAAATACTACATAAAGTCACTAGGCAAAATTATTACATCATCAACAACATTACATTACCAATCTGAGGCAGCCTATTCATTTGTTTGTTTCTCTTTCAAATTTTAGGAATTGCTTTACTTTTTAGAAATTTCTATTCTTTGAAATACAGAGAACATCTACATAAAACTACATAGTAAGATCTAGTCAGAGCATTTCCATTCCTGTACCTCATTTACCCTTCTTGGTTACCATGTTCAGTAATTTTTAGTTTATCTTTCCTGCTTTTTTAATAGAAGAGAGCATGAAATATATACATTTCTGCACCTTGCTTTTATCATTTAACAATAAAACCTGGAAATGTCACTATAAAGAGATCATCCTCACCCTTTTTTCCAGATGTTTGTTCTCCATTGTGTGGATATAAATAATTAACCATTCCACCACTGATGGATATATAGATAATTCTCAATATCTTGCTATTATAAATAATGCTCCAATCAATAAATAACCTAGAATGCATATCATTCCATATTTGAGCAGGTGCAATTATAACCTTGACTCCTTGAAATGGGATTGCTGGGTCAATTGACAAATGTATACTTTAATAGACACTGTAATTCTCCTCCATAAAGACTATCAGTTGTTACTCCACCAATAATACATGAGAATCCCTATTGCCTAACAGCCCCCACAAACAGGGTGTACTGTTAAACTTGAATTCTTATCAGCCTGACAGGCTTGAACCATGTAACAGTGTGGGTGGGAGTCTTTTCCTATGTTTAAGGGCTTATAAAACATCTATGAACTGACAGTATAACTATGCCCATTTTTCTGTCAGGATGTTGATCTTTTACTTTTCTATTTTCTGAAACTCTTAATGGGTTAGAATATTAGTCCCTTATTTTTTGAGTTACAAGTATTTTTTTCACAGACTGCCATACTCTTTTGGTTTTTCTAACAGCATTTTCTTCAGTGTCATAAAGAATTTTCTTATTTTTTCTATGTTGGAATTTATCATTTTCTTATTTTAAGGTGATCTTTTAAGCTAAGATAGAAACGATGGAAAGGGGCAAGCCAAGGAAACATGAAAGTCAGAAGGAGAGTGAACCACAGGGATCAGCAAGAGTCAAGTGTTCTAAAGTGCAGTGAGCTTGGCCAGGGTAAAAAGCAGAGTGACTTACCCCTACTAAGCCAGAAAGGAAGGGAAAAAAACAAGTCCACAGAGGGAGCCATGTACAAGATAGCGGCAGAGGTTGGTAAGCCACAGAAATAAATTTAAAATTTGTCCTTCATGTAATGCAAGTAGAAAACTAAGAAGAAGATTTCAAATAGGAACATCAGCTTTTTAAATGTAATGTGATTTTAAGAATCTTATTTTGGCATATTGAGGTGATAAGGTAGATATTATGAAACTTATCTCTTTGGGAAGAGAATACATGGGAAAACATATAAGAAAAAAATCCCAATGAATTGTCACTTGGAAACCCATGTGGGTGGTCACCAATTTTTTATTGAACTCTAGGGTGAGCAATCCTAATCTAAATATCTCAACTCTGAAATGCTCCCAAATTCAAAACTTTTTGAGTACCAACATGACATCACAAGTAAAAAAAAAAAGTCCATAAACTTTGTTTCATGTACAAAATTATTTAAAACATTGTACAAAATCATCTTCAGACTATGTAAATCTATATGAAACAAAATAAATTTTGTGTTTAAACTTAGATCTTGTTCCTAATATATCTCATTATGGATACACAAATATTCCAAAATCCAAAAAGATCAGAAATTCAAAATGCTTCTGGTTACAAGCATTTTGGACAAGGGATACTCAACCCATATAACAAAGTTTCTAGAAAACATGAAATGGCAACAAAGGATGCTAATTTCTTTTTTAATTTTTTTTATTCTTTCTTGTGTTGTTTCATATATTTAATTAAGTTAAAGTGATGTTTTAGATGGTACCGTATATAGAACTTCTGGATTTAAAGTGCACAACTTTTTACTTATAATGATATTCTTATGAAATAGAAAAACAAAAAGTCCAATCTGTATACACTGTAACATTATGTTTCTTGACACTCTATAATCTGATTTTATGGAAAAATCTTTGAATAATCTCTTGATTTTTAAGTGGCTGAAACAATCTTCATATAGCTCCTCAAACATACCTGATTCATTCCTGCCTTCTGAGTTTTGATAATTTTGACTTTGTATCTGATATTTCTTCTGCCTTGAATGCCCTGACCCCAGATCTTCATATGGAGGACTTCTTCTCAATATTCAAGTCTCAGATCAAACTCAATTCTTCAGGGAGGCCTTCCTGACCACCTTACCTAAACAGTTCTCCCAGTCACTCTTGATATCTTGGTTATTGAGTCTTTTGTAAAATTAGGGGCATGCTGACAGGCATATTTGAAAAAAATAACAAAAAACTTCTGGAAATGAAAAATATAACAAATTAGAACCTCAAGGCACAGGTTAAATAGTGATTAAAATAGCTTAAGGGAGAATTTAGTGATCGGGAAATATTTCTGAGTAAACTAATTAGGATATAACACAAAGAGAAAAAAGTGAAAAACATAAAAAATGAAGATAGGAGATGTGGAGGACAGAATGAGAATATCCAAATTATGTCTCAATGGATTTTGACCAGAAATAAAGTGAGTTAAATATACATATTTGAAAAGACAATAGCTGAAATTTTTCCACAACTGATGAGATTATCTATGCTTAGTTCTAGGAACCATGTGACCACTAAGTAGAATAAATAAAAGAAATCCACTTCTAACAAACCCATGGCAACCTGAAGAATATCAAAAGCCAAAGAGAAAGTGAGAATAAATTTAAGGAATTTCTGATTCAGGAGAAAATCTGGGATGTAGGAAGGAATGATGAAAAAAGGAAATGATAATTACATATGTGATTCCAAACAAAAATTGAGGATACAGGACAAAAAGTTTAAGTTAGGATGTCACAAAAAGAGAACCACAGCACTGATAAAATAGCTACAGGTGCCACGGCAGGTAACTAGTTAAAATACTCTAAATTTCTTTTATTAACTGTTGTGTTAATTCTACTTTTAAAAGTTTCCAGGGTAACTACAAACAAAATAGCAGTAAAATATATAACTTCAAAATAAGCAAAGAAAAAAAATGTAGAAAGAAGCTCAATTCAAAATAAAATAAGGAGAGAAAAAAGCATAATGAATAGGATAAACAGAAAGTACATAAGATGATGATTGAAAAAATAATTATTAATACAAGGGTGATAAGTGCTAGAGAATACAGGATAATGTAGGAAAATATAGTTAGGGGCCCAAACTCAATGAGAGTAATAATTAAAATCATAATGCGGGGTGTGTGTGTGCAAGTGTGGGCACATGCATGCCCAATTTGGGAGGTGTGGAAAGGTTTTCCTAACAAGTGATGCTTAAAACAAGACGGGGGTGGGAGGATGTGTAAGATATACTTATGAAGGTATTTTCTACAGAGGTAATGGTATATATCAGAGTATATGACATATTCAAGAAACTAGGAAAAGACTAGCCAGAAGAGTAGAGGGAAAGAGATAAGATGGGATTAGTTAGGTAGGCAAACAGTAGCTCCTGGAGTTAGGATTTTAGACTTTACCCTGAAGGCAACATGAGGCCATTCAATGATTTTCAGCAGGTGAGAATAGGTCTAGATTTGGCATTTTAACATATAATCTATTTCCTCTATCCTTACAATCAGAGAAAGTTAGATTAGAAGAAACATAAGATCATCTACACATACGTTTTATTTTTTCAGATTTACTAAAACATGGCATCTTCCCAAGCATGGAATAGAACATTTTCTTCCACCTATCTTTAGCTTCAGAAAAGAATGGGCCCAGCACAGAAAAACAAGATGTATAATTTCATTAGTGGATACAGAAATGTCTTCTATTGAACTTTAAAAACTGTTTAATATTTTCCTAACAGAATCACAACAGACTTAATTTATTAACAGCATACTTAAGGATATTTTATATATATATATAAGCTTAGACACAGTAACAATTCAGCTGACAAGTTTACTTACCTTAATCACAGCCAAGAGAGCAGAACAGTGGTGGCAGCAACAAAGGACACTTAAAGATAACTAAGTACATCCCTGAAATTCACGTATCTTATTCAATGCTGCCCCTCAGTTGCTCACCTAAAGGCTACTTAGTAATAGCCCCATACATAATTTAGTTTAAAACAATCTTAAACTATAGTTCCGAAGTTTAACCTACTGATAATACTGTGAAGTAATTAAAAAAAAATCTTATCTTTTGCTAATTAGCTTAAGGAGAAAAAAATCCTAAAAATTTCAAGTAATTACAAAGCAGTGCATGCTAATTATTACATTCACCATAATGACACTTAATGTTCCTCTTTCTCTTTTAAAAAGTATAAAGATATTTCAGAATATTTTCCATCCAAAATGTTTAAAATAAAAAATTTCACTGCTAAAACATTAAATCCAATGGTCAAATCTTAATTTTCATTTTAATTATAGGTGGCATTTGAGAACAGCGAAAGATTTCTAATCCAATAAAGAAATCCAATACGTCATACACCATATTGTGCACTAGGGATATAAAAGTGAAAACAGATAAGCTTCCTGGTCCCAATGGTAAATGACAATGGGAGATGAACAGGCCGACAATTACAACGCAGTGAGAAGTTCACTCTAATATAGGAATATTCACAGCACTTCATGGTAGAAAACTCCTAACAACGAAACTGATGCAGGACTTCTTCTACCTCTGCCCACATTTGATCTTGTTTTGTGTAGGACTGGTCAATTCTTCCTGATTATTACAATAATGATAAAGTAGTTCCTAAACTGCCAATTTCTTCCTATACTTTGGAAGTTAAGAAAAGTTTTTACCCTTGGTAAAACTGCTGAAAAATTTTCTTTATATACTAAAATTATGTATGCCTATTTTTGTTTATTTTTGAAATGGAGTCTTGCCTTTACTGAGGCTGGTCTGGAACTCCTGAGCCCAATTAATTCACCACCTCAGCCTCCCAGACTGCTAGGATTACCACCTTGCCTGGCCTATTCATACCTGTTCTTAAAATTAACGTATTAGGATAAAAAAAGAATTGTTGCTTAATTATCCATGCCTTCCTAGTCATTATTATTATTTGCTGAAATTTATCTAGAATTTTTGCACCCAGGTTATTAAGTTGCAATTTTCTTTCTTTTACTGCATCTGATTTCGACATCAAAATTATACCAAGATTTCTTTTTTCTATTCTTTGAAACAATCTTTTTTAGATAGGAATTAACTATTGGTTTAAGATTATATTGAGTTAGTGGTAAAACTACTTGGGATTTCAGAATTTCATAAATTTATGGGCTATACTATCTATATATAAGTTACATCATTATGGTAAGGCTATCTGTTGAATTTATGGATTATTACCTAATTGAATTAAGTAAGCCACAAAATAGAGGCTTAAATGAGTATTGTTAAGAAATCACAAAACAAGAATACCATAAAATATATAAGCATCCACAAATAACAACAACAACTATGAGCTTCTTTTTTTTTTGAGACAGAGCCTTGCTCTGTTGCCTGGACTAGACGGCAGTGGCCTCTTTATACCTCACTGCAACCTCCCACTCCTGGGCTCAAGCAATCCTCCTGCCTCCACCTCTTGAGCAGTATGAACTTTCCATTGATTGTATAACAATAAGGTAGAAACAGTGAAACATCACCAAAAGATTTTTAAGTTCATAAAAAAAAATTTGAAATATGGTTTATACCTTTATCATTGCTAATAATAACTCTTGAAAAGTGTATTGTTTAATAAGATGTTGACAGAAGTCATCCTGATTAGCAAGACATTGAAAAACTGTAATATCTTTATTTTCCAACCTTCAAAATTTTAATTTATATAAAGATTAGTGTGTATAATGTAATAGTTGGTATAGACATATACACAAACAGGCACCAAAGGGTACTGCTTCATTTTTCTTGATTTGGTATGCAAGGAGGTAAATTTTACTAAAGTATCAATCCACACCACAGCAGTATGGTTTTATGAAAGAAAATCTGACCCTGTCACTCTCTGCAATCTATTAGCAGGTTTCCGTGGCCCCCAGAAAAGTAAAATCCTTAGTATTTCATGGCTTTCTCATAATCTGGTCTCGATTTCTTTAGCCTATCTTCCACCATTCTTCTTCCCCTTCTTCCCTATACTACAAACCACCAAACTAAACGATTTCTAGCCTGAAGCATGAATAGTGAAATCACATATGACAAAAAGTCATCCAAGAAAATTACAATTCTCAGAATGATTATTTATAGATTTACATCCACTATCATTACTCTTTCCAATCTCAGGATGGTCACACATTTAAGTACTTCGCCTAGAATATAATAATAATTTAAATCATTTATATTACTTGTGTTCTACATATACTAGATCTATCAAGGACTAGAAATTTACTTTAAAAGTGTCATCTACTTTAACCACTCATCTGATGATTCTGAATATCTCCAATGATGAGGCAATCTAAGAAATCATTTCTCTTTCTACTTTAAGAAATATCCAATCCTTAGAAATGGCTGAAATATTCTTTCATGCCTGGGATAGTGGCTCATGCCTATAATGTGGGATAGGCATGAGCCACCATCTTAGGCATGAAAGAATATTTCACTCTGGGGTGACAAAGAGGAGTGTTTGAAGTCAGGAGTTTGAGACCAGCCTGAGCAAGAGCAATACCCTGTGTCTCTACTAAAAATAGAAAAATTAGCTGGGTATTACAGCAGACACCTGTAGTCCCAGTTATTCAGCAGCTGAGGCAGGAGGACTGCTTGAAGCCAGAAGTTTGAGGTTGCTGTGAGCTATGACACCACAGCCCTCTAGCCTGGGTGACAAAGTGACATCTGTCTCAAAAAAAAAAAAAAAAAAGGAAGAAATATTCTTTCTTAAGAGACCTGAAATCCATTTGCTTCTAACTTCTAATTAGTGATCTAATTCTACTCAAAGGATCCAAAGGATCACTCAGAGAAAGTTCAGTTCTACTTTGGTGTAACAGCTGTAAAAATACTCACGGGTCACTACAAAATTACTTCTAAGGCTTCTCTTCTATGGTAGTAAGGAATAGGAGGTAGAGGGTATGAAAAGACTAGTTTGAATATCTTAAGAATTAGTTACTGTATATTTACTATATATTTAATTCTCACATTGTTCTAATGATTTCATTATTTTTATAGTCAAATTAAAACGCTGATATTAAAACTCTGATAGGTAAAGCTACTTGTTCAAGTAACTTAAGTCGCAGAGGTGGGATTCTGACCACAAGTCTGTTACATACTAAAGCCTACATTCTAGTTGCTTTACAACTCCCCCAAAGGAGAGGAGGTGTAAGGGAGTACAAAGCATGGGAAAGCAAACAAAAAAATTCTAAAATCCTCTGCTTTCAACTTCCAAAATTCTATATACAGATACTTTTTTTTCCTTAGGCCATATACTGTAGTTATTTTTGACATTTCTTTCTCTATTTTATATCTTATCTAATTATTATCTGAATTTTCTAAGATACTTTCACATAAACTCATGCAACCTAAAATTAGAGAAAAGATGAAAATTATTCCCACATTTCAGCCTTCTAAATATCATTAATCTGTTTAACACACTGAAAAGGCTATCTTCTTCAAATACTGATTATTGTGCTCTCCTTTAGAGCCTGAACTAATACCAATGCCTTTTGGAATCAAATTTGATGCCTGTTTTTTTTTTTATGGCTTCAATGATGGACAACACTATCTCTAACCCATGTTAACAAAAGCTACTTTTCTCTCTTCTCCAGACAAATACTTATTTTGCATCCTCTACACACACTTAAAGGCTCTTCTGGATGTTCTTTGATTCAACTTTTTGACAAGTCTGACATGGCCTTTATTGTGAAAGATGTGTCTCTATGTAGTATGACATAATTATATTTATCACATATACTAACTCTTTGTTCCCATTTACATCATAAATGATAGGAAGGAATTATTCATCTTCCCAAGTACAAAAAACTGAACAGCAAGTGCATAATTAATGTTTTCAGCTGTTAAAATAATTCTTTCTTGTAAACATCTCTTTACTAGCATTCCTTAAGTTGTTTTTGGGGCCTTCATATTATACACTTTATTGTGAAAAGAGATGAGGAGCAACTCAAATTCCCTCTTTTATAAACAATTAAAGATGCAGTACAAAAAAGAGCTGTAAATTTGCATTTCTCTTTAGTCCCTATAACACAAGCAAATTAAGTGATACCACATTTAAAATAAATCTTCCTATAAATATAAAAAGTTCTCTATATAGTAGAACCTTTGTAAGTTGAATACCCGAGGGACTGTAACGAACTGTCAACATACAGAGGTGGTAAACACAAGGAACTAGGTCTACTGTACTGATACGTGAGTGTCCAGTCTATGAAAATTAGGTCAACTTAAGGAGGCAGTCAATGTAGTGGAGGCGGTCAACCATGGAAATTCTACTGTGTATGTACTTGAGGATATTAAAGCACAAAATTACATACCACATGCACAAAACAATTCTTACCTTGCTGAGTATTTTGTTCTTGCATTCGATTCACAGTGAGGTCTAAGGGGCCTTCCTGCTCTTCCTGGAGGGAGTTCTCTGCTTGATTCATTTGGATACTTTTACATATTAGGCTTGGTCCAATTGAACCATTTCTATTCTCTTGAATTTTACCACTTTTTGAAATGTACTCAATTGCAAACTGACGTATCATCTTTTTCATTAATTCCTGAGCAACTAGGGGAATGTTAGGATCACAGTTCTGAGGAAGATCTAGGGAAGAAATAAATATAATAATGATTAAAAAAGGAAAAGTGCAAATTATCAATCTTTAAACTTATTTTACTGCAAATTAATTGAGTTCAGAAGTCTTTTAGATCAATCTATAATTGGCAATGTGGCTAACTGTGTTTCTAGTTAGCAACAGAAACCGTGTAGATTTAATTTTATGATAATATAGCCATCAAAACATGGCATATTTAATCATTTATTACAATTAAATACCCTCTGCCGCAAACTAAAATATAGATAACAAATTAGATGTAAAAACAGAACTTACTTTCAGAGTTTTAATATCCATTTGTGTATATTTGACTAGATATTAAAATATTTAGTATATGAACATAAATTGTATACATAAGTAACCATAACCAAGTGATCAGATTTTTAACTTTATATTAATAAAGCAAAAAACATGCATTAATTATTTAAGAAAACATTTAAACTAGTAACTGTATTTGTCAAATTCTTCAATTCTGTCAACTGCGCATTTCATACGTATCCTGAATGTCATCATCAGAAATGTTCTTTTCCTTAACTTTTACATAGAAAAATTTCAAGCATAAGGAAAAAAATTAAAGAACAGTACAACGATACTGAGAGCTTCCATCAAGATTCAAGAACTATTATTATTTTGCCAAATTTGCTTTCTTTTTACTTATAGAACCACTGAAATCACAGAATCATGACATGTCACACCTAAATATTTCAGCACGCATCTCCTAATATTCTCCTGTAAAATGATAAACCATTATTGAAGGTCTTAACCAATCCTTAATCCCCAAACAAGCTGACCAACTACAAGTATAAGGAAGTTTAGCAGTAATAAATAATTTCATGTGAATTTTGCTCAACAGGTAAAAACAATTGAATGATTTTATGGTAAGAAGTATGGGATAAGAACAGATCACTTATACACAGGGATGAATCAGTGATATAGAATTTTGGTATTAGAGGTGGTAATGGCAACTTATTTATACATGTTTCTGGCCTTCCTTCAATCCTTTTACTTACTTTGCCCCTTCAGAGTTAGTGAGTGATAAACTGGGATGGATGACTAGGGATACCTGAGTAGACGCCTGACTTCTTCATAGAAATAAACCTACTTCTGCAGGTACTAGTTCTCTGCTCCTTAAATGTCTAAACTCTTGCCTAGGCATATCAGTATTTCGTGAACAGGTCTGCCCTGATTCAGGGCTGTCAGAGACTGAAGGGGTAAGTTTCCCCAGTTCTGTGTTTCAGTATTAGTTAACACAATTATCTAAAAGATTTGAAAGAAAGTCTTCTAACCAGTACCTATCACTAATAAGTCCTTAACTCTAAAATACTAAGTTTAAAAATATGTAATTTAAAAGTAAAGAAAGGTAACTAATCACCCTCAACAACTACTATCACAATTGGTACCAAAATGTGCCTTAGGCTGATATAAGTCTATTTGTGGTCCTGCAGAAATGCCAATATATTTGATCATAAGGTGCTGTTTCAGATCTGCTGCAGATAATACATAATAAACATTAAATTGCTTCTTCTAAAACAAAGAATTTTAAATTGTAAAAAACATCTGAGAGAAGGGACTACAGCCTATAAGAAAAGTTAACATTTAGCCTTCATTTTTATTCTTTGGTTTAGAACCTAGCAGGGAAGAGGGGCACTGGAGGAAAAAACTGAGCCATAGATTGGAATCTTAGCCATCTTTGTAAACATAGGCTAGTGGCACATTCTCTCTATGTTTTAAGTTTCTCTATTTATTAAAGTAGAACCTGGAAAATCAAAATATGGCCTGCTCAAAGGATACTGTAGAGATTATATAAGATTGTAGATAAAGTATTTAATAATTAACTCTGTACCGGGCATATTAACAGTTTAATGTCAGCTGTTATCAGAGGTCACAGAAGAAGTAAGAGAAACAAAAAGATGCACACTAAGCACTGTATTATTTAAATCACAAAATGGCAAATACATATGATACATATGAGTGGTCATAAGCCTTGACAGAAAGTGTATGTTATGAAAAAACTATGCATGAATTTGAAAATTTTCTTGTACCAAAATAAACTTGTACTAACTTGTCATAACACATTCAAACAGGTCCTAGCTTGAGGAACTAAGATGTTAGCTTGAAAAGAATTCCTACCAAAGCAATATGAATTCTACTAAATTTTAAGCAAGAACAAACCGAATTTATGGTGAAGCTTGGATGGAAGAAGGGTAAAATTACTGATACTTTACAAAAAGTTTATGGGGACAATGCACCTAAAGAAATCAGTACTTTACAAATGAGTACCTCATGTAGGAAGGGAGGAGATAATGTTGAAGATGAAGCCCACAGCAGCAGACCATCCATATCAATTTGTGAGGAAAAAAATTCATCTTGTTCATGCCCTAATTGAGTAGGACCAACAGTTAATAAGAAGCATAATAGCCAACACCACAGACATCCTTGGTGATTTAAGTTTACACAATTCTGATTGAAAAATTAAAGATGAACAAACTTTCCACTTGATGGGTTCCAAAACTGTTGAGCCCAGATCAGCTATAGACAACAGAGCTCTCAATGGAAATTTTAAATACATGCAATCAAGATTCTGAAGCATTTTTTCAAAGAACTGTACAGGCTCTGAAACATGGCTTCACCAGAATGGTCCTGAAGACAAAGCATAATGAAAGCAATGGCTACCAAGAAGGGGAAGTGGTCCAGTCAAAGCAGAAGCAAACTAGTCAAAAGCAAGGGTCATAATGACCTTTTTTTGGAATGCTCAAGGCATTTTGCCTATTAACTTTCTGGAGGGCCAAAGAACAGTAACATCTGCTTATTTTTAAAGTGTTCTGAGGAAGTTAGCCAACCACGAGCAGAAACGTGCCTGGGAGAGCTTCATCAGAGTCCTCCTCCACCACGACAATGCTCTTGCTTATTCCTCTCCTGTGACAGAGCAATTTTGTAAGACTCTCCATGGGAAATCATAAGGCATCCACCTTACAGTCCTGATTGGGCTCCTAATGACTTCTGTTTTCTAATCTTCAAAAAATCTTTAAAGGGCACCCAATTCTCTTCAGTTAGTAATGTAGAAAAGACCTCACTGACACAGGTAAATTCGCAGGACACTCAGTTCTTTAGGGATGGACTAAATGGCTGGTATCACTGCTTACAAAATGTCTTCAACTTTATGGAGCTGCTGTTGAGAAATAAAGTTTATATTTTTTTTTTTTTTTGAGACGGAGCCTCAAGCTATTCCCCTGGGTAGAGTGCCGTGGCATTGAAGCTCACAGCCAACCCCCAATTCCTGGGCTCAAGCGAGTCTACTGCCTCAGCCTCCCAAGTAGCTGGGACCACATGTGCCTGCCACAACACCCGGCTATTTTTTGGTTGCAGCCATTATTGTTGCTGGGCGGGCCCGGGTTGGATTCAAACCCGCCACCTTAAGTGTATGTGGCTGATGCCTTAGCCACTTGAGCCACAGGCACCGAGCCAGTTTATATTTTTTATTTTCATCTTCCCACAAACTTTCTGAAGTCTGTATCTCTCGGTCCCTTTGATGTTAACAAAGAAGCCCAGGCAGAACAACTAGGCCTAAACGGTTTGCTTTTAAGTCTTGCTTTCTGTCACCCTAGTTCTGGTGGCTCAAAGTCTGACCCTACTTCACATCTGGTAACAAACTGTCCCAGAGGCCTTTCAGATAGGGCTTTCCTTTTGCGTAGAAAGCAAGTTACCTTGTGGTAACCAGGAAAACACAAAGGGCATAATTTATAAGCCCAAGTGATACATTCTTGGTCTAGAATAGATAGTATTAGCACATATAATCTACCTAACCCAAATAGGAAATTTCTCATTGCTCATGAGAGTTTTAAATATACATATCATTTATTTTTACCTTTAGAAATCAATCTTTGAAGGCTTCTATGAACATTCTTCTCCACCTCTTAAAAAACCTAATCTGCTTTTTACTATGTATTTAAAGGAGATAACAGCTTTACTTTTAGGTATTATGGTTAATCATCCTGCCATTTACTGACTAACCTCACCACTTTATCAATTCAAAATGATAAGATTTGCAAGAAATGAACATACATAAAAAAGATATCATATAACTTGGGCTATACTTCAGGGCTTAGAGCTAAGTTTAAAATACAATAGATAAGTCCTACTCTATTGATTCTACTCTTCTGCTTACCTACTCACTTCTTGTCCCCTTTATGCTGTATTACAGACAAGTCCTTGGGTAAGACCAAAGAACTTGGAGCAAAAGGGAGAAACAAAGACAATGCTCCTCAGCTGCTGACTGGTTAGTGAGCCTCTGGATCACCTGTCCAAGATGTCATAACAGCAAAAAAGCACAAACTGAAGATCTAAGTCAGGATTATAAACTCAAATTTTTAAAAGGGTGGGGTAAGTAATAAATAGTTGGCTGGAGGATAGAATGTTGACACAAGAAAACAGAGTTTACTGCCCCCAGGAAGACGGAAATACTTATTTTTGCTTTACCTCTTCTTTTTTCAAAGTTAATAACTCAAAAAGTTCAACAAGCTCTGTGTGGCAGCCAGCTCCAAGACAGTCAGTGATTCTTGCCTCCTGATATTATACTGCTGTGCATTCCCTCCCTGTAGTGTCTTGAGTGGTTTGTGTGACCAACAGCATGCTGTGGCAGTGTCTGTCACTTCAGAGATCAGGTTATAAAAGAATGAGGTTTCTGTCTGGGATTCTGTTGAACAAGGGTGCTCTTGTTTGTTTCCTCCCTTCCCATTCCACTCCCCTTCACTCGTCTGTCCCTCCATCTTTCTCCATCATCATTTACTCTGGTGAAAGCCGTAACTGTGAGAAGCCCTATGTGGAGAGGCTTAAATGAAGAGATACTGAAACCTCCTACAAGCAGTCAAATGAGTGAGTCCAGAAGTTCAATCAAACATCAGGTGATTCCAACACCAGCTGACCCTGAAACTGTAGCCTCCTGAGTCAAAATTACCTACATGAGCCACTCACAGATTCTTGATCTAGAGAAAACGTGAAATAATAAATGTTTGCTGTTTTAAACTGCTAAATTTTGAAGGTAATTTGCTATAGATAATAGGCAAATAATATGGATTTTGGTATATCTTAGTAGGATGCTGCTGTAATAAAAACCTAAAATGTAGGTGTGGCTTTTAGAAGTCCACAGTGGGCTTTGGGGATAGTATTAAGTATTCACGAAAGCCTGATAATTTGAGGAAGCTGGTAACAAAATACAGTCTTTGATAAGGCTGTAGGACTTGCCAGAAAATGGGTAATTTTATTGAGATTTCTCACTGACAGAAAGTTTTACAACAATGTTGTTGGCATAACTTGGGAAATACAAGAATGAATTGGATGATCTGTCCAGGGAAATGTCTAAGCAAAGTGTATAAGATGCTTATTGCTTTCTTCTTGCTAATTATAGTAAAACATGAAAAGAGAGATAAACTAAAGAAAAGACTGTTGAAAAGATACTATATCTTCACTGTTTTGAAAATTTTTAGACTATACAGAAAGAAAACAAAATGATGCTAATGTTAAGAAATGGTTACTGATCATGTTCACATGGATGGAGCTGGAGAATTTTCTTCTGAGCAAAGTATCACAAGAATTGAGGGAAAAGTATCCAATGTACACACCCCTATTATGAAATGAATTTATACCTTTTATATGAAATCTATAACCCAATAACAACCTAAGGATATGGGGAAGGGGGAAGGAGGAGGGAATGGGTGGAGGGAGGGGGATTCGAGGGTTTACTTCTGTGGTTCATCTTACAAGGGAATAAGTTTCTTGATTTATAACATTCACTGATATTCATGGTATAAATAATCTTACCATGCCAGTTTTAGGCCACAAGTGTGGTCAGTGATCTTGGGGCTGGGACCAGATGAGCCTGAAGACACAGGCTCCAGCACGCCAGTGGCCTATCTGGCATCCAAGCCCCCTACGAGTACCCCCAGGTTTCTCTCTGGCTGGAGTCCCCTGGCCCAGTCACTGGGAGCATTCTGCTCTGCCCCAGCCCACAGTCATCCCACGGCAGCCTCAGCCTGACCTGTGGGCACTTGCAATGAACATAGTCCTGAACATAATCTAGGTGACTACAGACAGGGATTTCACTGGAAATGCTGGATGAGGGTTGAGGGACATCTGTGTTCAGATTCTGGGTGACCATGGAAGGGCACAGGACATCTTTGGGGTTCTGTACTGTCACCTATCTCCCATAGATTAGTGATCTCCATCTCCCAAGGGGGCTGCAAGGGCAGAATAAGTCAGGTACTTTAGGAGGAAGTTTTGGAGATCCCTGAAAGTGGATGCTGAGCCCTGAAGAATGTTGTGGGTAAACAGGGGCGAAGAATCCTTTTCAGAGTTTCAGATTTAGGGGACAAGAGCTAAGGTTTCAGGGATCTCAGGGGGCTGAGACAAATCACAAATAAGTATGGACCAATCCCTTCAAAGCTGATATGAAAAGGCCAGCAGGCAAGTACCCTTGACCCTTGTTCTATAGTCTGTGACCTGTCAGGTGAGGCCAACTGATTTTCCTGCAGCAAAGGTGCCGTGAGCTCCTCCAGGGGCAGCCAGTCTCCAGCAGCCCATAAACGTGGGGGCTGAGCCTGGTTTAATGGGGGAAACACTTAATTTCCTGATTTATGAAGCCCTCATTATTTTTATTAACTGTCCTATTTTATTAGGCCTCATTGATGGCCTGAGAAAATCCTTATTCTTATGGCACTCAATGCCAGGATCTCCATCCAAGCAGAAAGATGCTCTGAGGTTGCATCTCTGGCAGAAAAGCTAACTCTCAAGCGACTGGAAGGAAAGTCGTGGCATTTATGATTGTCACAGCAGCTCTGGGTACCTGCCATGGGCCCGCACCTTGTGTGTTGGCTAATCCTCAAAGCAACCCCATAGGACGGACAGTATTATTTCCATTATACAAATATGGAAATCAGGCTATATATGCCACACAGCTACAAAGTGGCAATGCAAGACCATACCTAGGCCATCTGACTCTGGAGCCCATTCTTTTTCAAAGGGCACTGCCACAGATTCTTGGAACTAGAAATGGACTTGGAGTCTCCCCCAGTCTCCTATGTGGCTGGGACATGCTCAGCTGGTTGCTCAAGCCTTCCTCATAGGTGCTTCCTCTTTTGTTCCCCAGTTCAGAGGCACACATGTGCCTCTAGAAGGTCTGCTAACATCATCTCAGCCATAACCGAGTCCTACTGAGCCTTCATTATCATTTTTTTCCTCCCCTGAAACGTGAATCTGGCATAATGCTTTTCTCTTGTCATATAAACCCGGGGCTACAAGTTGTTCCACAATATATACTCACAGGGCGGCTACAAAAAGCAACCCTCTGCTCAGCTATTAAAATAACCTTCCCTCCATAATGGATTAGTTATTTCAGCAATGAGGCCCATTTGAAGAGAGATCATGAGATAATTGACTGTCAAACATTTGAGCAATGTGAAGGTCAATTGTGGTGAGGTCAATTCGTTTGAACAATGGGCTTCCTCTGACAGTCCTCATAATGTTGATAATAATAACTTTGGTTTAATGGAAGTGTTCAGTGGTGGTAGAGAAGAATGAAGTATTAGATGTTCAGATTAAGTATTGTCTAAACTCAGAAGGTTTTGGAGACAGTTTAGTCATAGCATATGCCAAATTCCCGGCTGGGGAAAACCAACTTTAAAGAACAGCTGGATTTAATGTCAAAGGCAAATGATTTTCCTTCCCCCTTTACCGATTGACTTGAATTTACACTGTGCAGACCGTGATTATTCCCCTACTCTATATTTATAGCTTCTCATTTGCATTTTCCAGAATAATTAAGAATTTAACCTAGAATGGGCCATTTTTGAGTAGAGGTGAATGCCTTCTGATTTTTAAATGAACCATATAAATTAGATACTAAATATACATTGTATTCTCTTTGCCTCCTGTTTAAAGTCCTTCTAAACTTCTGGACTCATTACTGGAACCCAAGGGGGAGAGATTTCTCACCCCATCCAGAAGGTTGTCTTTGTCTGGGAGGGTGACTCTCTTCCACAGAGGACAAGCCAGCTCACAGATGGGGCCGTCTACCTGCAGAGGACAAGCAGCCTCTTTAATGGGTGGACATTGAGGGACTCCCTACTGAGTTCCCAGCAGATAGCAGAAGGGGAGGGCAGCCCTGCTTCCTTTGCTTAAATGCCACTGAAAATTCTTTCCAGTCTATTTTGCTTTGCATGTGGGTATTGGCTCTTCTGTTGTGCTTTTAACAAATGTCCATCTCCGGGAAGAGTATAACTCTGCATACCCCGAGGTCATCTGCTTTCAAGGTGCAACCTGGTTGAAGGAAGGCTAATCCTCAGGAGAACCTGCTTCTCTGGCCAGAGCCATATTCATTGCCTTATTTCCCCCACTGGACTTAGGAGAGCCAAGGCTCCAGAGGTCAAGGGACATGCCCCACATTGCATAGTGGCTGGAAAAACTGGCATCTTGGCCCGTATCTGTTTGCCTTTAATTTCTGTTAACTTTCTCTCTAGTATGCTACCTCCCAAATTTATAAATTAGGACTCATCATCCTGGGAGCCTCTTGGTTCTACAGCAACAAAGTGCTGTGTCTGCTCCTTAAATCCTTCTCTATGAGTGGGTAGGGGGTCCTTAAGCTCACATTAGCCCCACAGTTGCTGGATTCTGCTATAACCTACTTTGTAAGGGGAGCTGTGGGCTTTCCTCTTTCTGGCAAGGTGGGCCCTTGTTCCCTGGAAGGTGTGAACAGAACTGTAGGAATGATTCATGAGAGCTTCCTGGGAATCCTGTGGCCACAGCCTGCTGTTTCATTCCTTGGGGCAGAAGGGGTGGGAGTTTAGGGAGATGACAGGAGGCTCTGAATGGGTATAGGTATAGAAACAGCCAAAAGTGCCTTCAGAGTTCCAGGATGGAGGCAGGTCACATGGAGGTGTGAGGACGGCTCACCTTGTCCTCTAGGTTGAAGTTGTTTGCAGAGTTCTCTGTGTGGCTGGATCCCAGGGTCTCCATTCCAAACAAAACTTAGCAGTGATCCCAACAGCAGTGTCTGTAATGCCCATGGCAGGAGAGGTCCCTTCCAGTCAAACAGGGTAACTGACGAATCTGTTGGCACTCACCTAGACCAGGTCATCAGTCAGGTTAGTAGCAAAGATTGGGGTGTTATGACGTCTAGTGAGTCCATTTTGATGTTGAAATGCACTTGAGACATCGTGGAAAGGGTGGGCCTTGGGGAGGTTCAGCCAATAATAATGATAGTGTTTGTACGTAGCAAGCACTTTGCACGTACTCAGCATAGTATCCAGGACTTCAACATGTGTTTTGTCACTTCATTTCACCCAGTCAGGATATAAGGACCCTTATCATCCCCATATTAACAAGAGAAGAAACTGAAGCTTTACAGGGTGAAATTTTTTGCCTGAAGTCACCTAGATACTAAGTGTTGGCACCAGAAGTCCCACCACCAGCCCAGCAGACTCTATAGATAGGCTGAGTGAGAGGAGGAGGAGGGTACGTGCATAGAGGCAGTGGGGATGTGGAATGGGTAGGAGATTCCGTCTACTGCATGCTCTTCCTTCTCTACGCTGGCGTTTTTGTGGCCATTTAAATACGTGTTTGGGAAAGTCTCCAGATGGCCTGTATTTACCATCACTTCCTCCCTGCCATTACAGTGTCAAACAAGATGCTCGGTATAAACGCCAATCAGCCACTGCCATGGGGCTTCTCCCTCTCCAGAAGGCCAACATGAATTCACAGCCAGAGTAACGCAATTACCAATGCCAGCTCTCTTATATCAAGGGGGAAAAATTAAAATCCCTACAAGCTCAATGAACAGAACTGTCCCAAAGACCTTCTGAGTAACTTTCCTTTGGAATTCATCTTCCTGCTGGCTGCACAAAATGCAGCTAACATCTTGCCTGGGCTGCAAACAAGAGGCGGATGGAGGTTGAGTAAAATACTCAGCTTAGTCACACTTGCCAGGAGAGAAACAAACAAAACCCAACTTTACCTCCACGAGAATGATGGACAGGGGGTTAAAAAAAAATCCCGTAATACTTCCTTTGTTTTGGCTTCAGAAGTGCTGTTGATAACAGCTGTTACCAGCGCACAGTGTGTTTATTGCTGAGTAATTATGTTTTGCTTTCATATTGGCAAAGCTATTATTTGCACCCTTAGGAGCAGCGGACATCTTGTATGCACAAATGAATTAATGTGACAGTGGCTTTTGACTTTGGAGGCAGTGACTTATTAATCTGCATTGTTGTTAAATAAACACTCAGATCTGTTCATCATGATGCCTACGACTGCTGGGTTTCTCCAGCTACAGATTCCACAAGATCATGCGACCCAAAGGACTAGATTAGAGACAAAAAGAAAGAGAGAAATCATGGACAGCTCTCTTGTGATGATTTTGAAACCTGTCCAAAAACCAGAGAGTGTTTCTGATTTAAAACAGCAAGAGTGGTCCAAGCCAGACATTTGAAACTCCTCAGAGAGCATGTTGTGGGGAAGATTCCTGCATTGTATCCTATCCTTAGAAGGCTAAATCAAAATGACAGTTCTCTCCCTCCACCCCACTCCTGTGCACGTATGTGCATGCCCAGGGATCTTTGATTTCTCTAGAATTTCCTAAGTACCCAGCCGAGGTCTCAGTCAATAGTATTGCCTGGTATATCATTATTACTTACCACTTCCTGTATGCCAGGCACCATACAGTTAGCTCAATCACCCACTAAATTGGCTAGATGGAGAGGCAGACAGAAAACCTAAGTAAGGAAAAGGATGATGAATATTTTCAAGGAATTGGAAGGTGCGATAATGAAGAAAAAGGTCCTATGTGACAATCTAGCAGAATTTTGCAGGCTTGCATTCAAATTGGTAACTTCAGAAAAGAGGTGAGACAGCAAGCAGGAGGAGACAGCTTACACACAGAGAGGAAAGGGGCGGGAAATGAAGGAATTCCAGTTCAGAAAAAATGTTGTGCCTTCATTGTGTGCAAGGTGAAGTGTGGATTGTAGATTGCAAAAAAAAAAGAGCAAGACTTAGCTTGTAATCCATGGAAAAGTCAAACCGTACGACAGCGTGCACCAAACACAAAGAGGTAGAGAGAGATCCCTGCCTATGAAGGGGGCTGTGGAAGGGCATGGCGAGAACAAAAGGAGAGCGGGCTTCACCTGAGACACTCTTTAAGGCAAATCTGAAATGTTCAGACAATGGAACTTAAAGGCCTGACACAGGAGGGAATTCATTTTGGCTGAAGCCTTTTTAATTAGAAAGAGAAGAAGGGGGAAAAGGAGTAAGAAAAGGCCAGGAGGGAGGTCACCCGTGGAGACAGATGATGAATAAGGCCAGAGCAAAGCCAGAGAGGGAGGAGGGAGGCAAGGAGAAGGCCAGGGGTCTGGATTCAATGCCTAGAGGACAGGGGCAGAATAGAGTCCAAGAGGATTGGTCCACAAGGCCCAAGTCCTATCCAACTCTGACACATCCCAGGGGCATGGAAACCCTGCAGTCAAACCATCTCCCAAACACGACTAGGCCAAGCCTGGTCCCCAGAAAAGGCTTACCCAGTTCCTTGTCAGTCAGGAGCCATGACTGAACCTTAATGCTCAAGGGGGTCCCAACTCAGGCGAGCAGGCAGCTGTTCCTCTACCTGATGTTGGAGCTAAATCACAGCCAACCCCTACAAGCTCCCCAGGTAAGAGTGTGTGGTAAGGTGTGAATACCATCTCTTAGGATGCTGTGATAGTTTCCCAGGGTGCAAAGAATCAAGACCTCAGTGATATATGTCTGTCTAGTACTTAGAACCCTTAGATCAGAGGTTAGAAACTGCACCCAGGATAGCCTGTGAGCTATGTAAGAGGCAAGGAGCTGGGCTTCGGACCCAGGCATTCTGATCCAGAGCTCATCCTCTTGCTGTACCACCCTTTCATGTCTTGGTGGTAAGGTATCCAAATAAAGTATAGGATGTCTAGCTTCATTTGAGTTGTAATTAAATCAGCAAGTAGTTTTTAGTCTAAGTGTATCCCTAATATTTTGCAGACATTCTGTTTTTGCAGTTGTTGTCACTGGTGGGTTTACACGTGTGTGTGTGTGTGTGTGAAATCCATCAATGCTACCTGCAAGCTATAATAACCTTTGGATTTTTTCTGACTGTGGTGGGAATCCTTTACAGCAGAGGTCAGCAAACTTTTTTTCTATAAAGGGCCAGACGGTAAATATTTTAGACTTTGCAAGTCACATACAGTGTCTGTCCTATCCTTTTTATTTGTTTTTGTTTGCTATTGTTTATTTTCAAACAACCTTTTGAAAATCTAAAAATCATTCTTAGCTCACCTTGCTATGTCTCAGCTTTGTCAACTGCAAGATGAGGATGGGGATGTCTCCCGGGGCGCCTGGAACCCTGCATGGTGGGTTGTATTAGCTTAGAAAGGCCGGCTGCTGTTAGGTCATCTCACTGAGGCTGCCCCTCTTCCTTCCCCTCTTGCTATTCTCCCCCTTCACATGTCACTTCCTGTAGTGGTCTCTTGGCCTTTGCTAGACCTTGCCGTAAAGCCGTTACACCCACAGCATCCTCAGCCTGGAACCCCCTTCTTCCCACTATTCTTCCTATTCCCTCGGTGCCTGTAAGATTCTGTCCACCTGCCACCCCCTTGAAAGGCCTTCACTGGCCACCCTGGCTCTCTCTAGCTCTCTTTCTGCTGTCCATTGGTCACAGCATACTGTCCCACAGGAATGCCCCTAATCCCTAGCATAGTGACAGGCGCATGCCTGGAGAAGAAATGAATGACTAAATGATCTTTGCTACGGGGCTTGCTGTCAGAGTCAGGAGGGGCAGTTACAAAGACATCAATGCATGTCTCCAGAGGATTGACCACATGCTGGGGACAGTGGTGAATAAACAGATAGGGTCTTGCCTCCTCCTGAGCTTACAGCCCAACTGGGAAGGCAGAAATGACATACATGCTTATGAGTGACCAGGTACAAGATCTGAAAAGGGCTGTCAACAGCAAGTTCTGGAGTCCTTGAGAGCATTAACAGGGAGGCCTGGGAAGGCTTCTTCTAGGAATGAACCTCTGAGTTCATTGAAGGAAGATCAAATTTCAGCCAAGTGAAAGGGGAACAAAGGGTGTGGGTGTCAAGGGAAGTGCACGTGCCAAGGCCTGGAGGGGGAGCAGGCACAGAATGTTCAAGGATCAGAGAGGAGCCCCAGAAGTCTGAGGAGCTGGGGCTTGGGGTTCCTGTGTATAGAAACCTATTAGTCCTCTATCCTATCTCCACCAGCTCGTGGGTTCAAATTGTTATCGTTGTTGTTATTGTGGCTTGATGCTTGTGTCAGTATTACTATGGTAACTAGGGGCCAATAGAAACCTTTTTACATGGACTTTTCAAACTTATATCTCTTATTATTTTTAAGCAATTTTTAGTCCTGGCAAAAAGGGCTGACCTGATGAGTCTGAAGACAGATCAACCGATTGGTGGTGTAGCGTGGGAGCTATGAGGTGCTATGAGGAGCACAACCTTCCAGGCAGCCCTGGGGTCCATCCACAGGATGCTCTGTGAGTTTAGACAAGTTCTATGCCCTCTCTGAGCCTCAGTTTCCTCATGTACAAAATAAGGAGGTGGAAATCAATCTGCACCTCATAAAGTTAATAAGAGAATTAAAGGAGAAGGGACAAGATATGCTTGGTGGCCTGGTGCTTGCAAGCTGGTGGCCTGGTGCTTGCAAAGAACCCATTTCCTCCCTTCTCAAACCCAGCCCTTCCCCGTCAGGGTCCTTGAAGTTCCCATTTTTCTACCATGTTCCCTTTGAAATCCTGGTATCCTGAGATGGTCTGCAGAAGTAGGTGCTGGAGTAAAACAGGCTGGTGAAGAATTCTTCCCCCCAGCCTGCAAGGTTCCTTCTCAAAGCACCAACTAGGGAATTTTCTCAGCATGGACCCAAGGATGTGTGAGTGAGTGACACACTGGAACATCCTGGTGAAGTCATTTTGTGATGCAGCATAGTCCTCACACAGGGCTACTCCCCGGCAGAGAGCCCAAGCCCAGGCAAGCGGGGTTGAGGTGATTCAGCATACATAGGCCTGGTTCTCTGGGGAAGCCGGGCTGGGAGACAGACAACCCACAGGCTGCAATGTTGGTCACCAACTCCTAGAATGAAATCGCTTCATCAGGAAAAACAGCAAGAGTGCTCCTCACTGACCCCAGACCCCCAGTCTCTTCCTCCCAAGTTAGTGCTCTTAGAGAAGCTACAAGAGGAGAAACCTCACAGGCGTTGCGCTGTAGGCAACCAAGTTCAAAATCACCTGTTTAGGTTCTTGAACTCATCCTTGAAAAAAGTGCTACCTACATACATCATTGCTGAATATCACTACGGTCACCTTTGAAGGACTCCGTGAGACCATCTGGTGACCATAATGATATTCTGCATGTAGCACCTTTTGCTAGGACAAGTTCACAAACTTATTTGTCAGGCTTCATACAATAATATCTCTAATGGCCAGTCCAGGAAAAAAAGAGTTCTAAAATTTGCAGTATGGACTAGATGCTGGCCTGGGTGCACACTTCCCCAGGGGAGTCCTTCGAAGGTGACCGTAGAGATATGCGGCAATGAGGTATGTAGGTAGCACTTTTTCTGGGATGAATTTGAGAACTTAATTGTCTTACCTCATACATGCTCCTTGCCAGTTCTGGGCCTAGGGTCTTCCAGAAGGTGTTTCTCAACTGCAGACCCATCCTGGCTCCCGGCATCACCTGAGACGGAGAGACTATTCATCCTGCACACTTTTTTTTTTGTTTTAGACAGTCTCACTTAGTCACCCTAGGTAGAGTGCTGTGGCGTCTTAGCTCACAGCAACTTCAAACTCTTGGGCTCAAGAGATTCTCTTGCCTCAGCCTCTCAAGTAGCTGGGACTACAGGTGCCTGCCACAACACTTGGCAATTTTTTAGAGATGGGGTCTCGCTCTTGCTCAGGCTGGTCTCAAACTTGTGAGTTCAGGCAGTCCACCTGCCTCAGCCTCCCAGGTGTTGGGATTATAGGCATGAGCTACTGCGCCTGGCCGATCCTGCACACTTTTATACTACTTTCCATCAAATAGATTAGGAACCTGTGGTGGTTAGAGAAATTAAAAACTCATTCAAAATTTTTTTCCTACTGGTAAATGATAGTATCAGTGGCTGCTAAGGTATAACTCCCGATATGCATGGGCTGGCAAAAATTTTTAGCCTATAAGGAGATCTTTCATTCTCAATCAGGTTTGGAACCCTGCTTTAGAATATTTGGCATTCTCTCGATATAGCTGAAAAAACTAAGTCAGGGAGTGGCTGGTATGATGCCTAAGTCAGTGAGGGTGGGTAAGGGATTGTGTGATGGGCCACCCTCCAAACTGCCCAGTCCTCCTCCAAACCTCCTCCAAATCTTCTGTGGGGAGATGCAGCCAGGGAAGGAAGGATGCCATATTTTGCATCATACAGAATTTGCTTATGGTCACCCTGGGACGGCCTACATCTGAGGACCAGGCTGTCTTATCTGATGAACCCAATCATTCCTGTATTCAAGCTGGCAGCATCCTGCAAAGACGCATGGCCAAGCAGAACCAGCACTACGTTAAGAAAACCTGGATTTCAATCCAGCCCAACCATTTCTTATCCTTGTGGGTTTGGGCCAGTCAATTTTGGGGGCCAGTTTATTTTTGTTCTTGGGGGGGTTATTTTATTTCAACGCCCACGATCTGTATAATGGGGGGAAGGTATGCCTTGTTATCTTACAAAGATGCTATAAAATAACAAGATGTAAAATACGTTGAAAACATTTGAAGAGATTCAGCCAGACTCCGGCAGCTGACTGGGTTTTGGTGTCAATGCCAAAGCAAATGTTTCCATTTCTTTTCGGCATTTTTAGCATCTGATTCATGGCTTGGGATTGTCAAAAACTGACCGGAAAAAGTTTCTTGGTGTCTTTCAAGGGCACCTAGTTATGGTTCAGTTGAGTTTGAACCTCGGGAAGTTGCGGGATGAAATTGGAAATTGCCCTGGGTAATGGAGAACCAAATTGGGCCTTAGAGCAGGTAGCAGAGTGACTTATTTTTTAATGTTTCCAACATGAAAGAACACAATTGATTTTTTTCCTCCTTAATCCTTCCAACTCCCTAGCTTTTATTGTTTCTAAAATAAGATAAACCAAGCAGGTGTTATTTCAGCTCTGTAAACAATCTTTATTTTTCTGGCCGATAGGAATAGAAATTGAGACGGAGACTGGCTTACGAGAGGGGGAAGCCAGGCAATCAAGGAAATCATTGATCTTAACTTAGCCGGCTCCTGCCACTTCTGCAAAAGCTCACAGTGGTCCTGCCTCCCCCATAACTTACCCTCGGGTCTTTGTCGATACCTCGTGAAGTGCAGAGCCTCGGGCAGAGAAATCTTCAAGTACTCTGGTTCCTTGCATGGATCAAATCACACTTGTTATTTTTTAAGATTAGTGGCAGCTCCTAAAATGACTTCACTTTCTTGATCCAGGCAAATAATGGCCAAATGATTTTATTTTAATGCTTCAGTACTGGGAACATTGGAGGGATTTCTATCTTACTGCACTTTCTGAAGTTCCTGACCTGTTTTCTCCTCCCTCTGTGTGTTCCTGCCATAGGCAGAAAAGTGTTAGCTTCAAAGGCCTCTCTGCCTTTGCAGACAGTCAGTCGGATAGAGAGGGAGGAGATAGGAGCCTGAATGGGCTCAGCAAAGGAGACAGACACTTGACCCTGGCTGGGCCTGAGCATGAGGGTTGGGGCATGTGCAGCCCCACTCTCTCTAGCCTCAAGGTCCCACAGCAGCTGGACGTGTATATGGCATACAGTGCCTTTGACAGGAGGTCTATCTGCAGGCCCTGGCAGATACCCAGCTCAAGTGCATGCACCCCTCCAGCAAAACTCCCATCTTGAGTCTTGGATGTCTCAGCCTCAGTTGAGCCCCTTGCCTCCTTGGAAAAGCAGTGTTGGCAGGGCTGGCTCAGAGGACAAGACGGTTTTTCCTTCTTCCTACTTTCAGGCTATCCTATAATGTCAGTCCATGAGGAGAGAAGCAACAGGGTGCAGAAGCCCCTAGACTTATTCTGGGATGGCATCCTGATAAACCCATCATCAGCTGAAAAGAGTGTTAAGTCAAATATGAACAGAATACAGCTACCCTATCAAACATCATAGCTTAGCCCAACCTAACTTAAACATGCTCAGGACATTCACAATAGCCTATAGTTAGGCAAAACCATCTAACACAAAGTCTATTTATAATAATAAACATAATTTTATAATGACAATAAAAATAAAAGCAAAAATTTTAAGATTCAAAGTATGATTTCTACGGAATGCATGTAAAGTCAAAACATCATTGCAAGTTGAAGACTGTAGAGAGGACAGGTAAGGTCTTTGATGACGGATAGTCACCAGGTAGATGACAACAGCTTTGGGCCACTACCTCAGCTTCCTGAGTCTCCATTTCTTTATTTCTAAAATGGAATAAAAATACCTATGCCACTTGAGTCTCAAAAATGTTAGCTATAATGATCTTCATTATTACTTTACAGTGATCATTAATAGTATTTCCAGAGTTTTTTTTTTCACAAAAACACTTTTTATTTGAGGCAAAGAGAAGTCTGGCTAACCGGATTATTGTTTAAAGAGTCAAAACTCAACTGTTAGTGGCACTGTTTTGACTTTGTAGATTTTGCTTCTCCTTGGTCTGGAAAGGGTATTCGGGTTTTATTTTCCCCAGCTGGGCAAAAACAAGGGCAAGGAAAACTAAAGATCCTTCTGCTCTACTGATACTGCTCTCTAGACCCAACATCAAGCCAGACATGCCCTCACTGGCCAGTCTGAAGGCTGCTGTCCCTCAGCTGAGGCCACACCACATTTGCAAGAAAGATGAGGCAGGAAAAATAGGTGTAGGTCACTTGGGAAAAGCAGGCATCCGCAGCTTCAAAACTCCTCGTGGAAGCGGTAATCTTTGTGGGAAGCACAGCTCACCAAGGCACAGACCCTCCAGTTTCTGTTGTAGCTGAGTAAGGTGGTCACATCAGTGCTGCTCAGTTCAAAGTCAAAGACCTTGAAGTTCTCAGCAATGCGTTCAGGTGTCACAGACTTGGGGATCACCACCTAGTTCCTCTACATGGGGAACCGAATTAGAACCTGGGCTGGAGTTTTATTGTGCTTGGCTGCAATACCCTGGATCCTGGGATCCTCCAAGAGGGATGGGTCCTCCGGTTTGGCCCAGGACCTGTCAGGAGAGCCAAGGAGGCTGTAGGCAGTCACAGCGATGCCTTTGGACTGGCAGTACTGGATTAGTTTCTCCTGAGTTAGGTATGGGTGGCACTTGATCTGGCTAATCGCTGGCTTATACTTCAAGCCAGGTTTGTTTAAGAGCCTCTTGATCTGCAGATGGTTGAAATTGGAGATGCCAATAGCTGCCACCAGTCCTTCATCTACCAGCTCCTCCATGGCCGTCCAAGTGTCCAAAATATCCGTGTCACTGGGAATCACATTGCCTGCTTCATCCAATGGGAAAAAATCCTTCCTAGCCTTAAAGCCCATCAGCCAGTGAATAAGGTAGAGGTCCAGGTACTCCAACTGCAGGGCCCCGCGTGTTCTTGCAGGCTTCTTTCACCAGGCTTTTCTCATGGTAGGTGCACCACAGCTTGCTAACGATGAAGAGCTCCTTCTGTGTCACCACCTGCTCCTTGAGCTTCTGCTGGATGGCTAACCCCACCTCATGCTCATTCTGGTACACGTGGGCACAGTCAATGTGGTAGTACCTGATGTCAATTGCTACCTTCACAGCTTTGGTGACCTGGCCTGGAGAGGACATCCAGGTGCCCAGCCCCAGCATGGGCATCTTGGCACCAGTATAGAGAACAACGTGGTCGGCCATAATTGCTGCGCTCCACAAAACCCCTGCACAGAACAGTGTGGTGGCCTATTTCCAGGGCTTATACATGTATTCATCACCAAAGATTAGTGCTTGTTGAACAAGAGGACAGAGTATTGGAGCTGGAAAGTGTCCCCAAAATTCCAGAACATGAGGATACAGCAGACACTTGCTCTGCTTCTGTCTTGCCTGGCAACATGTCACCTCCTGGAAGGTGGTCACTGCCTCAGAACTTTCCTCAGGGTTTGGTAAATTGGGGCCTCATGCGGGTGTGAGCCTGAGAATTAGAATCCTAGGCTGCCTCAGAGCCCAGTCATCTGGTGCTATTCAGAGCTGCAGGAGGCAAGAAGAGCGGGCTGTGCCATCATTACTTAAGAGTGAAAGAAGCTGAGATACTTGCACTCAATGAGCATTGACTCAACGCCTTCTCCACTGTCAAGCCCAGGAGAGTGGGCCAACCCGAATAAAACTACAGCCATGCCCCACGTGACAACATTTCAGCCAATGACCAAACATACAGACAGCCATAGTCCTATAAGATTATAAAGGAGCTAAAAACTTCCTATTGCTTCACAATGTCTTAGCTGCCATAATATCATAGTGCAGTTAGTTGTCTTTTGATACATTTAGTAGAGCCTAAGTGTACCGTGTTTTTCAAGTCAATAGTAGTATATAGTTGTATCCTGGGCCTGCAGGTTCACTCTCCACTCACTCATTGACTCACCCAGGGCAACTTCCAGTCCTGCAAGCTCCACTCAGGGTAGGGGCCCTGCGCAGGTGTGCCATGTTGTATCTTTTATACTCTGTTGTGACTGCACCCTAGGTTGCAGCTGCCTGCAGTACCTGATGTCGTAACATGTAACATGTCATAATACATAGCCTAGGTGTGTAGTAGGCTATGCCATCTAGATCTGTGTAAGTTCATTCCATGATGTTTGCATAAGATCTAAATCGCCTAAGGACATATTTCTCAGAAGCATCCCCACTGCTAAGCAACCAGCAACTGTGCATCTTGAGGATATCCCTGCCCTCAGCTGATATGCTGTCTGGGGCAACTGTTCTCTGCCTGCTGCCTCTTCCCTGAAACATTCTTCTAGGCTATTCCTTCCTGGCAGGCAGACTTCTTTCCTTCTGGCTAAAGCTACCCTTGAGATATTGACATGGGCCTATATGCAAGCATCTGGAAGTGTTTTAGTGAGAGGGGAGCTCACTTCTGAGTATTGCAGAGCCAGGCAGAGTGTGTTCTTACCCTAAGCAAAGGGACTCATTTCTGTCTCCCTAACTTGCAGAATCTGGGGAAGATCTCAACAAATGGGGTAGGTTCCATTAGAAAAGCTGTTCTGCTAAACTGACTAACAAATGATTGGGGGTGCCATGAGTGCTGGAGGAAGCCATGACCTTCTTTTCTCTGGGGACCGAGGAGCATGGGTTCACCACCCACCCTGTAGCAGCTTCCTTCCCTCACAGCAACTGTTGGGTTTTTCCTTGCATTTGGGTCTGAGGACTTTGCTGTCTGGGACCCCTGGGCCTCCTTGGTCTACCCCACATGTCTTTTGTCTTCTGGGACCCTGAGGATATGTATTTAACTCTATTATCTCTTCTGGATTAAGGGGCCTTTCCTTTGGAGTATTTGTTCTCTTATAAGACAGGAGCTGGCACCCTCCAAGCATATCATAATGAAGGTAAGTTGAAAACCTCCTCTGGTGATTGCAAAAAGATTCCCTTTTACATAGGCCAGGAGTTCTTAAAGTGTGGCCTCCAAATTAGCAAGGTCATCATCACCTGGAAGCTGACTTGTAAATCAGTCTTCCATCCTTCTCCAGACCCCCTAAATCAGAAACTCTGTGGGTGGGACCCAGCACATTAAACTTTAACAAGCCCCCATTGGGTGATTGCCACTTGCCTTAGATTCTTATGGCCACTCCCAAGTGGCCAGGTGGCGTGGCTACCAAGTGTGAGTGCTTCACTCCCGTAGTAGGCCAGGGGACATACCTCCAACAAGATCTCCTTTGTCAATATCTCTTAAAGTGTTGTCCTATAAATGTCTTCTGCTAAATTACTGGGGAGTACTCTTTAAATATTTAGGCACTACGTCCCCATTTCAAATTTGCTGGATTTAAACAAATGCTTGAGGTTGGCAATCTGGGATTGTACTAGTTCAACATGCTTACCAGGAGCCTCTTATACTCACTAAACTTTAGGAATGACCTGCTCTTCAAAGTATGGTCCTTGGACCAATGGTGTGTTTTTATCTCCTGGGAGCTTGTTAGAAATATAAAGTCTCAGACTCCACCCCTGACACTTAATCATAATCTGCATTCCCAGAATGATCCCCAGGTGATTCATATACACATTAACATTTGAGAAGCATTGCCTTGGACCATAAGCTTGGAGCACCTGCTATGTGTGGGCTGCTGATTCATAGTTTAATCAACACATCTGTGAGTGGAAAGTGTCACTCTACGGTAGACCAAGGTACCAGTGTCCCGTGGGTCCTGACTCAGACATCCTGGTGTTTGCTCAGGATATAATTAGCAAGATAAAAGATGTCTTTGCAAAGCACTGGAAAGCTGGTCTGTACCTGATGAGTGTCAGATCAAAGCAAAGGCACCATGTGGAGCTCTTATTGTGAGTCTTGCACTCTCTTGAAGAAGGGAAATCCACTAGAATGCCCTTCTAATGGAGTTTTGTTTTCCCGGAGGAGATAGGTAGACAATCTCATCCATTTATCCTCACCATCTAGCCCAGAGAAGTGGAGATTTAAGATTCACATGATTCATTTTTTTTTATTGTTGTTTATACAGTAGAACCTCTGGAAGTTGACCACCCAAGAAGCTGAACCAAACTGGTCAACATAAGGAACTAGGCCTACTATGCTGATATGTACATGTGGTGCATGTCTAGTCCATGAAAATTAGGTCAATTTAAGGGGGTGGTTGATGTAGGGAGGTGGTCAATTATGGAGGTTCTACTGTAGTTAGTTTTATGTAGCTTTCCAGAAAGGTTTTCCAAGTGTCCTTTATACCTTAGTGTGAGTTGAGGGTGATTTGTCTTTTCTTTAGGTCTTACCACTTTAGGAGGGAAGCCTGACAATGTATGCTATGACAGACCATAGTCTTCTATCAAAGAAACTTCAGACAGCAATAGCAAATGAACAGGTGTTGAGGAGGCCATTCAAATACAAAGTCATCTAGGAACCCCTAGAGTAGTGTTCTCAACTTTCCAGATGCCGCACAGTATTTTCGTTGTTACAAAGGGGTCCAGACTCACAAGTTGAGAACCGCTGCCCTAGAGGTTAGACCCAGATAACCTCTGAACACTACTCCTAGTTTGTTTGTCTTCTTGTAATATTACTGGGAGGAAAATGATTAGACAGAATGGTCTCTAGGGCTCTTTCTATGCTAGAAATTCTTTGAAGTGTCTGTTCTATTGAGCATTCGCTTTGTGTTAGACTCTGTGCCAGACATTGAGAGGACAGGAAACAGAAGATGAGGCTTCCTCTGGTCTCACAGAAACACCAACCTCCACCCCCAGAGGTCCAAGAGAGACTCTCCTCCTATCACTGCAAATCTGATGTACCCTGATGGTAACCTAATAGTATCTATAAAGCATGTATGGAAACCTCTGTTTTTCTTGATGCAAGTAAACTCATTTACTTATTCAGCAATTATTGTTTAAAATCTACTGTTTATAGATAATAGTTTCTGAAATTTGTTTTGAGGTTTTATTATGAAAACAATCTTTCTAAAGAGCACCTGTTTCCAAAGATAAGTTTGTAGAATTTCAGACTAGTTGGAACATATTTTTGTGAATGAAGCATTGATTAGAGAGAAGAAATAGACTATTTTCCTTCTAGTTTCTCAAAGGATAGTTTAAGGGAGGTCAAGTTGAAGATCTAAATGAAGAGGACCTTGCTGTCAGTCAGCACTACCTATGTATGAAATAGAGTCCCCTCCCCCCCATATACACACACACTTACTTGGGACTGGTGGGGAAAAGGACAAAGGACCAAACAGCTGTCGATGTTAGTGCCTTCCTAAAGTGCCTTCCAACCCTGCGATTCTGTCAGAAATGTAGGCCAGCATGAGATTTATCAGCTCATGTTTCTTTCAGCACAGCATCTATGTAGCTTACTCCATTATTCCATTATGTTTCTGCTTAGACATAAATAGAAGGAATTCCAAATAAATGCAAGCTAGATTCTAGTTTTCTCTGTCAGGTGAGCAGACACTGGAAATATGGTTCAAGCCAATGGACTGATAAAAAATAGAAAAGTCTCAGAGTACAATAGACATTTTGAAGCTAACAACTGGAAAAAATTACTGGAACTTTTTCTATCTTTTTTTTTTTTGTAGAGATAGAGTCTGACTTTATCACTCTCGGTAGAGTGCCGTGGCATCACACAGCTCACAGCAACCTCCAACTCCTGGGCTTAGGCAATTCCCTTGCCTCAGCCTCCTGAGTAGCTGGAACTACAGGCGCCCACCACAATGCCCGGCTATTTTTTTGTTGCAGTTCAGCCAGTGCCCTGCCCACTGAGCCACAGGTGCCGCCCAGAACTTTTTCCCTTAAAGTGAGTTCAAGACCTAGAGTTGTGGAGAAGCCCAGAAAGTACCAGGCTTCTTAGCAGCCTGTTTTCAAGTTACCTAAGCATATCGCAACATAGAACTAGAGGAAGCATGGCAGGTGGCACAGGTGCCAAGGGTTGCATCAAACCCTAAGCCTGGCAGAAAACTGAGAACTGAGAATCATTTAGATCAAGTCACCCTCTTACTTAAAGAGTTCAAGTGAAGCCAATTCAAGGGGCTCATAAATGCTAGTCCTGTAATTTGTGTATCTGTCACCAACATACCTGGACCAGGCCCAAACACTACTTTGTGTTGATAATGGGTTGTGAGAGATTGAAGTAAGCAATCCCCGTTTTCCATAAAAACGAATTGTTTAAAATTGATCACCAGCTGCTTTTTAATGTTTCATAATCAAACCTTCAATGAAACCCATAGTTGGCAGTATTGCCTAAGAGCTAAGGGCAGGCTGGGACGCCCAACAGATCTCAGTGAGAATCGTCGCTTTGCTTCTTTCTAGCAGTGTTAGCTTTAGGGTGTGTTACATAACTTCTCTGAGCCTCAGTTTTCTCATCTATAGAATGGGAATAATTCTAATATGTCACAAGGTCCTTGTGAGGATTGAGATAACAAACAATCATACAGTGGAGGGGGGTGTCTGACTCACAGTGAGTACTTTGCTAACATCACTGTTATTCTGCCTCATTCTTCCATAGAGGAGCTTGAGGGTGCAGACCTGGGGTCCCAGCATCCTAAACCCAAAAGTAGAAGTTCTATTGATGCCAAAATTTTCACAGTCTAGGTTCATTCCTTCCTTTCATCATTTGTTCATCTAACAAATAATATTTATTTAGCATCTATTCCCTGGCAGGCATCATGGCAGGAATCAGACAAAAAAACCATGATTGAGGGGACACACTCCATGGAGAAGGGTCTGAAAAAGATCCCTCCAGGCAAAGAACCACTGATCTCTCCTTTAGCACAGAGGCCGACATGGTTTCCCCAGGTTACTCCTTTCCAATGGAGTCTCAGCTTTCTGCTCATCTGTACCGGAAGTAGGGAAAGAGGGTTTTTCTATTACATATGGCAGTGGGTTAGCTCATATCCTAGTTCTCTAGAACTTAGGCCTTTTCCGGGATGTTGTATGTCTAGGGATACAGTTCCTGCCCACTGCTGAGGAAGTGTAGTTCATGAGAAGAGACCGGGCCCTCAGTCCTGACCTGGGATGGGACCTGCCTCTGCTACTTTCAAGTTGAGTGAACTTAGGCAACAAAACAAAACCCTGATCTCTAAATCTCAATTTCCTCATCTATAAAATGAATAGCTTCTGTTGTCATCAGGATCAAACCTGGAATGAGATAACACGTACAAAACATTCAATGTAGTGCCCGATCTATGGCTGCAGAATAAAGCACACTCCCCTATGGGATTGTTAAACCTGGAAACAGCCCTCATCTTCTACACCATGTAGAAGAAAAAGACATCTTTGGCTCACACGGTGGCTTTATAACGTATCCATAAATTCATGGACACCCTCTCCACGCACAATAGAATCTAGCTCCCTTCTCCTTGAATATGGGCCTGCCTGGGTGACTCACACCTAACTAACAGAATGCAGTGGGAGTGACACTGAATGACTTCTGACGTCATTCAGTGGAAATGGTAACACAGCTTCTGTATGTCTCTCTCTCTCTCAGTATGCCCCCTCTTAGAGCCCAGATACCATGTTGTGAAGATGCCCTGAGCCCATGGGGAAAGGCCACTTACAGGTGCTCCAGCTACAACCCTAGATGAGGTCCCAGGCAAGAGCCAGCATCACCTACCAGACAGATATGGGAGTGAATGAGCTTCAGATGATTACAGGTCCCAGCCTTTGAATGCCCCAGATGACCCTGAGAGGAGTAGAGATGGACTGCCCCTGCCAAACCCTCCCCAAACTGCAGACTTATGAGCAAAATAAATAGTGTCATTGTTTTAAACCCTAAGCGTTGGGGTGTTTTGCTACAGAGCAACAGATAACTGGAATGGCACACTTCCCTGTCTTGGTCCAACGTCATGTTTCTGCCTTCACTGTGGACCCAGAACAGCAGAGATATCAGGAAGGACACGGCGCCAAAACAGGATCTTATTTCTTCCACCAACATCCTGCAAAGTTTTGAGCAAGTAGCTCCTCCTCTGGGGGCCTGTTCCCTTCTCTGTGGGGCAGCTTTGTATTAGACAATCTCTTAGGCTTCTGCTGGTCCCAGGTCATGTAGGAAACTAATATGAAAATAGGAAAAGTTGTAAGCTTTAGGTATTGTGGATCATGAGCCTAAATTTTTCATGCAGTTGTATAGAAATCCAATGTTCTCTGAGAGCCTTCTTTGTAAATTTTCAATGAAAGAAAACACAGTCTAAGCTATTTGGATCTGAGAGGGAGGTTTTGCATGTCTTGGGACCTCCACGTGAATCGTAAACTGGGCTTTGTTGGAGCCTCACAGGCCTGTCCTGATCCTGTTGTCTGGTAATTCTCACGGCATCCTCATCCGGACCTGTACCCTGAAGAAGGCTTCCATCCTGGGGTCCCATTTAACACCTGCAGCTCTCTTAAAGTTTAAACAAAGACTGGCAGGCCTCAGGCTAACAGAATTTTAAGCCCCCATCTGTTGGGTGGTTTCTGGCAGATGGTCTCTAAAAGATCCTGTGTGTTTTATCATTTCATTTCATCTGAAGAGGGATTTAAAATCAATTTGGAGGTCATGTTCAGGGACTTTGTCAGAACTCCAGGCTCCAAGTCAAACAGGAATTGGTCCTTAGGGGCTCACTAATGACAGAGGGAAAGCGATCTGGGCTCTTACATGAATCCTTGTTCTCATTCCCCTCCTTTGCTGAAGGGAGTTGGCTTTTCTTTTGAAGTCTATTTCCTCCTCCCTCTGTTCTTTAACTTCAAATCCCCAAGGTGAGTCCTGCTCTGTCCTGTGCACGTAGCCAGCTATGGTGGGCTAGACTTCTCTGATGAGCAAAGGCCAGCCTGAAAGGGGTTGCTCTGAAAACCAGGTTTCCAAAGTTGAACATCACACCTCCAAAAGAAACAAAGGAAATACTAATTACAGGAAACCTCTGGGCAAGCTTCGGAAAGAAAACAATGTAAGATTTAGAGGCTTTAGAGATCTCAGCGGGCTTATGGAATATCAATACGGAAAAATGGATTATTTGTTTTTCCACCCCCCACCCACAGATAGGCAAATCATGGAGCTCAGTGTCAGAAGTTAATACCAAGAGTGCAGCAAGAACACAACTTGTTTTTCTTGGTCTGCTTAAAGCTGCTGAGATTGAATTATGTCCCTGGGATATTGGGTTTTCTCTCCTTCTCTTGCCTGAAGCTTGACCATTATTGTGATATTTGGCTGAGACGCTGCCAAAGTGCAAAAGTCATTCGTGGTTATGAGACCTTCGGTGAAGGATGCCCAGGCCCTGTCATGGGCTGGCCTTTGCAGGGCCACCTGGGTGGGGGTTGCAGTTGTGTGTAGGGGAGACTTTTGCTCTGGGGTGTTCTATCAGTCTTAGAGCAGAGGGGAGGGAGAGAATAAGCTCTTAGTGTTGCAGCCGCAGTTGAGATGGCAGCCAATGGCATCCTTGCTCATCTGGCCGAAATGGGAGAACAGCTCAGGTGTGACCTGCTGGAGGTCTCCTGCGAGGGATTCTTTGGCCCTGAGCTGTGGTTGTTGGTTAGATCACTGGACTGAAAGGTTAACATCCAATGTTGAAACTCTGGCTTGGTGGAGGATCTAACACACAGATAAAAAGTCAGAAGGTAAAATTAGAGCCATAAGTGGTTGGCTATCAATTAACCTAGCCCCTTTCTGTTACAAATGCAGGGATGGAGGCCCCAGCTGTGGAGCAATTTGCTCACAGCCTACAACAGAGGCAGTGCTGTCCATCACTGCCCCTACCACCAGCTCAGGTCTCAGTCAAGGTCAAGCAGCCTGTAAACTCAGGCCCTCGGTCACAAGGGAGATCAAAGGAGGGGTTATTGCCCTTAGCCCTTACTCACAGGGGAGTGCTTGCCCTGTGAGTGTCTCTTATCAGCAATGCCAGCCTGGAGTGAAGGACAGCATCCTACATCAAGGATGTCCCTGCATTCAGACTTCAGCAAAAGGGCCCTGGACAAAGTGATCCTCCCGGCGTGTGCATCCACAGTCATGCAGGCCCTGCCCGCAGTTGGGCTGAATGGAAACGGAGACCCTGTCATGTGTAAAGCTTGTCTCTGTTCCCAGGGGAGCCCTGTTGGCAGTTAAGTTGTTGATGTGAAGAAGGCCAATATGCTCATTGATATGGGAGTCAGATCTCAGGTTTTGTTCTGAAATATTTAGATTGTTTTCATGGGTGACTGAGCCTTCCTCAAGCCCAGCACCTTGGTGAATAATTTTCTTTCCCTGCTGCTCCCATCCCAGTTCCCTTTCCAAACCCCATTCATCCCCCAGTGGAGTAACTGCCGGGACTTACCCAACAGGGTCCCACTGTTGCTACAGCGTGCAGCCTCCTTGAATGACTATGTAGGACCTTCAGCTAGTTCCAGAGACTCTGTCAAAGAACAAAGGCCAAACAGGGTTTTCTCTTAGAAGAACCCTCGTGACTATTTCTCTGCTTCTAAGAGAGGGGGTGAGTGAGTGTGGTCCCTCTCAGCTTCCCACTAAGTGATTATCACTGAGGGGGGATGTGAACTGGTTGGTTTTAACAGCAAGAAGCTCAACTTAAAATCTCAGAATGGACCTGACTGCTTTGTCAAATTTTTTTGGTAAAGATTGATGAAATTTAATATGCAGATCATAGAAATCATTTTATTTTATTTTTATTATAATAGACTTCACTTTTTAGAGCAGTTTTAGGTTTCAAATAAAATCAAGCAGAAATACAGATTGCTCATATCTCCCTGGCCCCACACATGCAGAGCCTCCCCAGTTATCAACATCCCACACCAGCGTGGGACATGTGTAGCAATCCACAGACCTACATGCACACACCGCTATCACCCAGAGTCCGTAGTTTACATTGGTGTTCACTCTCAGTGTTGTAAAGTCTACACATTTGGACAAAGGTGTGGTACTCACTCGCCCTTCCAGCATCACACAGAGTAGTTTCATCACCCTCCAAGACCTCTATGTGTCCCCTATTCACCTGCCCCAATTTCCTCCCCCCACCCCTGGGAACCACTGATCTTTTTACAGTTTCCACAGTTTTTCCTTTTCTAGAAAGTCAGAGGGTTTGGATCACACAGTATGTAGCCTTTTCACTTAGTAACATGCATTGTAAGTCTTTTCACCGAGGGGGCCTGATAGGTCACTATTTTGTCATCACTGCATAATATTCCATTGTCTGGATGTACCACAATTATGGAAATTTTAAAAAATCAAATATACTCATGTTAGTATGATTCGTCTGTTTTAACTCTTGATATTGACACTATTCACTACTCATTTTAATAGTCCTGTGAAGTAGGTAAGAATTGTCACGGTCAGAAAATAAGAGAATCCCGAGGATAAATTACAGTGTCTTTCTGGAAGTATGTCTCTCTGTCTGACTGTCCTTGTGCCTCTTTGACTCTGTTTATCTGTGTGACTAACTCTCCCCTCTGTTTGCCTGTCTTCCCTCCCTTCCTTTTTCATTGAATAAATATTTGCTCTCCTGCTGTATGAGAAACGTGTTTTTTCGTTAATTCGTGAAGCCAGTAAAACTTCTTGGTACCGGTGTGAAACACAGTGATCAGGTAAATTGCATAGTTGGGGACAGAATACTTTTCTATGTTAGAACGAGAGTCTTGAAACATTGGCCTCTGACCCCACACCGTAAGGCAATAGTTCTCTGATGTTCTACTAGAAAATGCGTGTGTGGTGGTTCAGGCAGTCATCAATGTTTGTTGAATTGAATGCAATAAAAATGATAGAAATGACATTACAAATGCATTTTTGAAAACTTCATTACAGGTGAGCTGTTTTTCTTTCTTTGGGATGCCATCCATCTCCCTGCTCTCTCTTTTCTTCTCTCATCCCTCCCTTCTCTCTTTCTAAGATAAAATAAAGTCTACACTTTTATATCCTTAAAAAAATTTTCATTACATGGACTATATGTACTAGAAGGTGTTTTTGACATGTTATCTGTATTTTTCATTGCATCCTTAGTTCCTGGAACATATGATAAGAGTTTTTCCTACTACCGTGGTTTGAACCGCTGACTGTAGGGCCAAAATCCATGCTTGTCTTCAATTATTTCTTTCTAATTGGGGGGTGGTGAATCCCCATTAAAACAGTCATTGACATGTGGTTGGCATTTACAAAACATATCTCATAAAATTTTTTAACAAACTAAGGCAAAATTTCTATCGCCATTAAATATTATAACAGGTGAGAAAAATGGGGTTCACATATGTGAATTAACTTGCCTCAATCATACATCTATTAAATGCTAAGATGGGAATATAAATCCAGTTTCATTAAACTTTGCAAACCATGTAATTTTCATTGTTTTCTGTACATTCTTGAAGTTTATGTCACAGAAATTGCGGTTTTGCTCACTTCTTTGGATTTGGGTAATCCGTGGCAAATATCCTTGTGTGTTCTGAGGTTTCATCCTGGTCTCAGGGAACTATAAGCATAAAGCTTCAAATCACCAGGGACAGCAAGTGACTGCTGGTGTTCCTACCAGGCTTTAGTTTTAAGTTGAGGTCAGTCTTCAATGGCTTCAGTGCTCGTGGGGGGTAAATGAGTCTCCCTTCCATAATGTCTGTTTGAAATTTCAGTTCTTTGTTCGACACCCCTTTTCCCACATTGAAAAGCCCTAAGGTCCAGCATATCGAAAACATGTTTCAGGTTTCTCTTGATCCTAAAAATATGAGCAAGGATTGATTCATGAGCTGCGTTAATCGCTGCGCTATAGTTGTGGAGTGTCACGAAGCAGTAGATGGCTGCGTCCATTATAGAATCTTCCTGATGGGCTCATAAGCTAAATTATGCTATCAAGACATAAATGTGGAAGGCTATTTTTATGATAAAAAGTAATGATACATACAATATGAGCAATATGAGCATGATTCTTCTGCAAAAAAGAGCACACACATTTGCAATATGTCATTTACTTTTCAACAGAGTCCATCTGGTTATTCTCTTTCTCCTGAAATAGACTTCAAGCTCCATGAAGGCCAGAGCCACTTGGGTGTGACGCTCAGTTTGTGTAAATAGGCGCAACATCTAGTTCCTGGAGACATTTCTCTTTTTCAACACCTCCCGTGCCAGCATCTGAGTTTCAAGGCTCTCAGCCCCACCCCCACCACACCCCGCCTTCACCCCCGGCTTGTATTTCTGCCTCTTTTCCCTCTTGTGCTCGGTGCTCGTCTTTGTCCCTCTCACCTCAGCTCAGTTCTTCTCACTGCAACCTTTTTCTTCCTTCTGAGCCTAACTCCAACTCCAACTCAGACCATTTTCCACCCTCCACGCAGGTGCACTCCATTTTTCTGGGGCACCATCCCAGAACGTTTACTTGTAGCAGATACTCAGGGAGGATTATGTAAAAGAAAGCAGACACCAACTCGTGAAGGCTGGTAGAGATGATGCCTCCCAGTAGACGCTCCTTTTCTGGGCAAACTGTGATCATGGCAGATGCCTCTGCCACCTGCTTGCCGTGCTCTGGACTCCCTGGTTTGTCAGTTCTTTTCCTACAACAATGTGAGAACTGAATGCAATATTGTCACTGCTGTGCTTTGCCCACCATAGAGCCCAGAGGACTCACTGCTGCCCACAGTCTAGAGGTTTTGCTTCTAGTAGTGTCACTTAAGATTGAAATTAACATCTTTCTAGCTGCCATGCTTCATTACTAACTATATATAGAACTTGGGGCAATCATTCGTCCAGTCCATTCGTCTTTTTGCTTTTTACATGAAATGTTGTAAAATAAGTACCAAGGGCAATGCCCCCCAAACACATTTTGTAGTTGCATGGAAACTATTTTAACATTTGTTTTGCAAAAGTAATTCACATTCATCAGCGCATAATAAAAAAATACAAATATACTAAGCTACCCGTAATTACACCAGGCAAAAATATCTATCCCTAACATTTGAATGTATAGCTTCCTGCTCAGTATACCATGCATTTATCTTTAGCTATCACCTATGTATTTTAACTGCATTAGAATCAGATGGTTTATATTGTCTTATAACCTGTCTTCTTTACTTAACAAAGTATAAAAATATCTCTGCATTAATAAATACATTTCTATAACATCTTTTTCCTGCATAACATTCTCTTTTGCAAAATCATAATATATTCCACCTCTTGTCAACTGTTACAAAATCAATTCAGGTACTGAGAGGAACATCCCTGGGTTAGATCTTTGAACATATTCTTGGTTATTTCCCTAGGATGTTTCTAGAATCAAAATGAGCAATTCAATGGATTAAAAACAGTTTGGGGGCAGTGCCTGTGGCTCAAAGGAGTAGGGCGCTGGTCCCATGTGCTGGAGGTGGCGGGTTCAATCCCAGCCCCAGCCAAAAACTACAATAAATAAATAAATAAATAAATAAAAACTGGTACAGACATACCTGATAAATTTGGATTTTTTTTATTGCAAATTAATATGAGGATACAAATTTTTAGATTACATTGTTCTTACTTCCAGGGTAATGTTTCAGTTATTAAAAAGTCTGCCCCACCCCCCGTGTATGCTATACATCCTCACACCGTGCACTTTAGGTGAGATCCTGCCTCATGCCCTCCCTCCTTCTGCCAACCATCCTCTCCCCTCCTCCTCCTGCCTTTCCCTGCCTCCATACTAGCCTATATTTGTGTTTTGGTGTTCATCTGAGCATGCAATTACTTATATATTGCTTTCACTTTAGTATGGAGTACATTAGATATTTATTTTCCCTTTCTTGCAATAGTTTACTAAGAAGAATGTGTTTCAACTCCATCTAGGTCAATGCAAAAGATGTAAAGTCTCCATCTTTTTTAATGGCTGAATAGTATTCCATAGTATGCATATCAGTTTGTTGATCCATCCTGGGTTGATGAGCACTTAATTTGGTTCCACGACTTGGCAATTATGAACTGAGCCACAGTAAACATTCTGGTGCAAATGTTTTTGTGGTAAAATGATTTTTGTACAAACACATGAAAAAATGCTCATTGTCTTTAATCATCAGAGAAATGAAAATCAAAACCACTCTAAGATATCACCTGACCCCAGCAAGATTAGCCCTCATGGCAAAATCCCAAAACACCAGATGCTGGCATGGATGTGGGGAGAAGGGAACACTTTTACACTGCTAGTGGGACTGCAAACTAATACAGCCTCTTTGGAGAGAAGTATGGAGAACCCTCAAAGATCTAAAAGTAGACCTTCCATTTCGTTCTGTTACTGAGTATCTATCCAGAAGAACTGTAAGGAATATTAAATTTTATCCTATAGTTGGTTTAGATAATTTCAAAATTCTTTATTATGTGGTATCAGGTGGTGCTACAAATTCAGTAACAATTTCTTCTATGTCCTATCAGTGATTTAAAAAATGTATATTGAGTAAGATAAAGTCACTTATTCTATAACTATTTGCCAAAGTCATTACTACGTAGGCAGGCACTCTTCTAGTTACTGGGGTAAGGAGAGTAGAAACTCAGGAGAGCATACACCTTCATCTTGGTTCTCTTTTATTTACTCAATGCAGGAAATACGGTTCCATTAATACATAATCTGAGGCATTTCTGCTGGTTAAGTTTGTTCTCTTGTTTCCATTTCTTAACGTGCTAAATTATAAGTTACTTTCTCAAGTTTTAAAATACCCTGTCAAAATGGAAATAAGGGTAATTTGGCATGAACATGACTTACTTTTTTTCCACTCTGGATTTAAAAAAAAAAAAAAGACACATGACTATTTTAGTACATTAGAAAAATTCAGAAAAGTATAAAGAAGAAAATAAATGACTCATAACCAGACCATTCAAAGGCAATTACTGTTAATTGGCGTATTTCCTTCCAGGCATTTTCTTTGTATATTTTTCACATAGCTGAGATCATACTCTATAGGCTGTTTTCTAAGCATATAATGTAAATATTTCCCTATGTTATTAAAAACTCTTTGAAAACATTATCTCTAATGGCTCCATATTATTCCATCATAAAAACGAATTAAGTATATAGAGTTTGATCGTTAATAGTGAAAGCTCTGGCATGGGACTGCGTAGGCTGTAATCCCCATGCTGCTGTGGGTTGCTTTGTGATTTTGAGAAATTATTTAACTTCTCTGTGGCTTAGTTTCCTTATATGCAAAATTAGGATAATAACAATGACTAGCTGACAAGATTTTGTCAAGGAATACGTAGGATAATTCACGTAAATCTTAAATCAACACCTGGTGTAAAGTGAGCAAGCGATGAAAGTTATCATCATTATTATTACTGTTACTTTTTTCCTAAATATTTCTACCTATTGCTAAATATGTAAGTTGTTTCCAACTGAGATAGCATTTACTATGGTAAAAAAAAATCACTGTAATTGTTGATGTACACTTTTAAAACTGTAGAATATTTTCTTAGGAGAAAAACAAAGTCAAAGGTATAAACATTCTTAGATTCTATATATTGCCCAAATTGCAAATCAATCCCTTATCTACAGAATTGTTGTGTTGCAGTGTTGTTATTTTAAATAGGGAAATAGTTTGTTCAGCTTTCTCCTGTATCATCCTCTCACACCAGGAGTTTGAGGTTGCTGTGAGCTATGATGCCACAGCACTCTACCTAGGGTGACAAAGTGAGACTCTGTCTCAAAAACCAAAAACATTCAGTTTATAATTTATATCCCTACCAGGAATGTGTAAAATTATCTATCTTATTGTTCGTACCAGTGCTGAGTATAATTAATTTTAAAGTGTTTTTATATTTAATTTAAATTAAAAACATTTTTTTTGAGACAGAGCCTCATTCTATTATTGCCCTGGGTAGATGCTGTGGCATCATCAGAGCTCACTGCAACTTCAAACTCTTGGGCTCAAACAATCCTCTTACCTTAGCCTCCCAAGTAGCTGGGAATACAGGCACCAGCTACAAAACCCAGCTAGTTTTTTTCTATTTTAAGTAGAGACTGGGTCTCACTCTTGCTCAGACGGGTCTGAACTCCTGAGTTCAGGCAATCCACCTGCCTCAGCCACCCCAGAGTGCTGGGATTACAGGCATGAGCCACCATACCAGGCTAAATCTAATTTAAATTAAACTTATTGTTAAATATTTTCTAATTCAGTAAGTGAAAAGTTGTATATCAGTGTTTTAATTTGCTTTTCTTTGCCTACTCTTGGAATTGAACCTTTGTCAAATATTTATTAGCTATTTGTATTTCTGTATGTTGTTAAGTGTTTCAGAGAGAGAGGAAGAGATCAGGATCTATTTATTTTACAGGAGTCTTTGTTTTGATCTTCTTTTTCTTTTTCTTTTTGGTAGGGTGGGGGAAGAGGTTACTTTTTTAATAATAAAGATACTACCCTGAGTCTGACCACGTCTTATTCCTACTGAACTATTTTGTCCCTCTGTGGTTATTTTCTGTTTCTAAAGGCCTTCGTTTCATCTGGTTAATTATCCATTTCAGAAGTTTGCCAAAGAACACTGTTAAACTTACGGGTCTGTGGTCCCTAAATTCCATCTTCTTTTCCTGTTAAAAAAAATTCTGACAACATCAGCCAGTCTTCTCTCTCTGGTTGCCTGACAACATCAGCCAATCTTGATATCTCCATGATTGCTCAGAGCAGACAGGGATAGAGATTATCTGTAGCACTTTTTTTGGAACTTGAACATGGTTGAGCAGCCTTGAGCACGCAGGCCACAGATTGCTCCATTACCAAGTCAATGACTCTTAGGCACCTGGTTAGAAAGAGGCTGAGTCCTGGACCGAGTGTTGGTTCTATGCCTGCTCCCCTTGCATTCTCCAACTCTCCTCATTGGCTCCCTAACTTGTTTTTCCATGCCTGAGTTCCCAGCTAGGCAACCTGATGGATGCCTTTACTGGCTCCCAGCTTGACAGTCTAGCTGGTGTTCTCCAGCCTCTGTAGCGTTACAGCAACTCCCAAGTTCAGGTTTCTCTGATATTGGCCAGTGGTCTTCCAGGATCTGCAGACCACGGACTCAGTAGATCCAAGCTCCCATTGTCATTTTTTCCAAGACAGTCCATCCTACCCCTTCCATCATTGCCTATAAACCTACACAGCCCTGAAAACAAGCTCTCTCCACCTGTATCTGGATGGCAGCTCTTTACCTGCTGCCTACAAAGCGTATGTTCTTTCTTGTGATGATCATATGACTCTTTCCTAAAATTTTAGAACTCAAAGCCTGGGCTCAAATTTTGTTCACCATTTTCTTTATTTACTATAATAAAGAAACAATAATAACAACAATATAAACAATAATAATAATAAATTGTTATTTATGATAATGCAAATAACATTCACTGAACTCTTACTGTATACTAGGCCTTGTGCTATGTGGTTCATAGACACTCTCTCACAGCATCGTCAAGGCAAGTATATAAGGTTGGTTCTATTATCATTTCCACATCACAGATGAGGAAAGTGAAACTTAGAGAACTTGAAGAGTTTGCCTGAAGTCACATGGGTGCTCGTAAGGGGCAGTGAGTTGAGCTGTGAGTTGAGTTCAGGCCAACCTGACTTGTCAGCCTGTAATCTTTTGTTTTGTTTTGAGAAAGAGTTTCCTTTTGTCACGCCTGGTACAGTGCCTTGGCATCACAGCCCAAAGCAACCTCAAACTCCTGGGCTCATGTGATCCTCTTGCCTCAGCCTCACAAGTAGCTGGAACTCTAGGCACCTGCCACCATACCTGGCTATTTTTAGAGACAGGGGTCTTGCTCTTGCTCAGGCTAGTCTCAAACTCCTGAGGTCAGGCAATCCACCTGCCCCAGCCTCCCAGAGTTCTAGGATTCAGATGTGAGCCACGGTGCCCAGCCAGGCAGCCCATGATTTTGACTCCAAGACCATATGGTACCACCTGGGTTTCCTCATCTTCCCTCTTTTCCATTAATCTAATTTGTAGCCCCTTTTATAAATCCTACATGTCTTGCTGCATATCTGTATAAACAATGACATTTCAAAACTGGAGAGGCCCTGGCTGCCATTTCATGTTTCCGGGTGAGACCAGACCTCCTCCTGATCGTGTGGGTACTTCCTGAATGACTTCCAGGGAATGGCTGGGTGCGAGCCCCACCAGCCAGTCATGCATCTTTTTCTTCGGTGTCACACTCTCCCACTTGCTCCGCAGGGGGATTTCTTTCTGCTCTCTTCCTGGGCTTCTCCTGCCCTCAGCCCCTGTCAGGCTGCTTCCCATCCTGGGCTTCTCTCCTAGTTGGTCTCCTAGTTGCTCCACGACATTCATTCCTAAAGGGCAGGAACATAATGTCTTTAATCTTTGAGGTCTTCCTGTCACAGTCTTTCAGGTGGCTATAAAAACAGACCATAGAGTGGTGGCTTATGAATAACATAACCACCATCATAACATATATATTATATACAAATAGTATAATTCCGGGAGCTGGGAAGCCCTAGACCGAGATGCAGCATATTTGGCAACTGGTGAGGGCCGACCTGCTGACTCACAGCTGCTGCTTTCTTGCTGCGTTCTCGCATAGCAAGGGGTGAGAGGTCTCTTTTAGGCCTGTTTTATTTCTTATTTTTATTTTTATTTTTTATTTTTGAGACGGAGCCTCAAGCTATCCCCCTGGGTAGAGTGCCATGGCATCACAGCTCATAGCAACCTCCAACTCCTGGGCTCAAGCGAGTCTCCTGCCTCCGCCTCCCAAGTAGCTGGGACCACAGGCGGCCGCCACAACGCCCGACCATTTTTTGGTTGCAGCCATCATTGTTGTTTGGCGGGCCTGGGCTGAGGATTCGAACCCGCCACTTTAGGTGTACGTGGCTGGCGCCTTAGTTGATTGAGCCACAGGCGCTGAGCCAGAGACTGCTGTTTAAAAAAAAAAAAAATTATCACTTTTTTTTGTTTTTTTGAAGACAGTGTCACTTTACCATCCTGTGGGTGGTATTACTGCTCACAGGATCCTCAAACTCTTGGGCTCAAGTGACTCTCTTGCCTCAGCATCCCAAGTAGCTGGGACTACAGGTACTCACCACAATGCCTGAATATATATATATATATATTTTTTTTTTTTTTTTTTTTTTTTTTTTTTATAGATGTGGTCTCCCTCATTGCTCAGGCTGGTCTTGAACTTCTGAGCTCAAGCAATCACCACCTGCCTTGGTTATCACTGTTTTGAATTATGCTAAAGCTCTTTCTCAAAGAGCTCTTATCTAAGGGTTTCCATTAACTCACGCTTCATTTCTTACCCATGAATTATAAAATAAAACAAAAAACATACACTATTGGATATGGCCACAATAGAAAAAAAAATTAAGCTAGAAATAATCCATTTCCTTAATAAAATACTTACACATCATCATGTAACCTCTTTTTCCAGTTTACCACTTACTTGCACTGTTTTTATTTAGAGAATCTCTCTGTACATAACTTAAGCCACAGTATACTAATAAAAGCAACTACAGAAAAAACAAAATTTTTTTTTTTTTTTTTTTGAGACAGAGCCTCAAACTGTCGCGCTGGGTAGAGTGCCGCAGCATCACAGCTCACAGCAACCTCCAACTCCTGGGCTTAAGAATTCTCTTGCCTCAGCCTCCCAAGTAGCTGGGACTAGCGGCGCCCACCACAACACCTGGCTATTTTTTTGGTTGTGGTTGTCGTTGTTTGGCAGGCCCCAGTTGGATTCGAACCCACCAGGTCTGGTTTATGTGCTGGTGCCAAGCCAAGAAAAAATATTTATATGAAAAAGATGGAGGCTTATCGATTCAAAACTCTGGATGTACTCTTTCTATTTTTAAGGCCCTGTTAACACGTGAATACTTAAATCTTTTTTTTTTTTTTTTTGAGACGGAGCCTCAAGCTATCCCCCTGGGTAGAGTGCCATGGCATCACAGCTCATAGCAACCTCCAACTCCTGAGCTCAAGCGAGTCTCCTACCTCTGCCTCCCAAGCTGGGACCACAGGTGCCCGCCACAATGCCTGGCCATTTTTTGGTTGTAGCCATCATTGTTTTTTGGCGGGCCCGGGCTGGGGATTCGAACCCGCCACCTTAGGTGTACGTGGCTGGCGCCTTAGCTGATTGAGCCACAGGCGCCGAGCTGAATACTTAAATCTTAATGTAAGTTCTACAAAATTTTCTTTTTCTTTTTTGAGACAGAGTCTTACTATGTCGCCCTTGGTAGAATGCCATGGCATCACAGCTCACAACAACCTCCAACTCTTGGGCTTAAGCAATTCTCTTGCTTCAGCCTCCCAAAGTCCCAAAGTAGCTGGGACTATAGGTACCCACCACAATACTCGGCTTTGTTTTTTGTTTTGTTTTGTTTTTTTTTGTAGTTATCGTTGTTTAGTAGGCCCAGGCCGGGCTCGAACCCATCAGCCCGGGTATATGTGGCTGGCACTGTAACCACTGAGCTACGGGTGCTGAGGCAGAATTTTCATATTTTTAATAGAACTATACTTTGTCTAGCAAATTTTCTGTCATTCACATTCAGAATAAACTGGGGGGTTTTTTGGTTTTTCTGAGACAGAGTTTCACTTTGTTGCCCTGGTAGAGTGCCATGGTTTCATACCTCACAGCAACCTCAAACTCTTGGGCTCAAGCCATCCTCTTGCCGCAGTCTCCCAAGCAGCTGGGGGTACAGGTGCCAACCACGATGCCTGGCTAATGTTTCTATTTTTAGTAGAGATGAGGTCTTACTCTTACTCAGACTGGTCTTGAACTCCTGAGATCAAGGGATTCTCCCACTTTGGCCTTCCAGAGTACTAGAATTAAAGGTATGAGCCACTGGGCCTAGCCAAAGCATTACTATTTTAGAAGCATAGAATAATACTGTACTGTGAAATGTAACTCCCTTTATCAATCTTTCACTTTCAAATCCCAAAACCACTCCTTAGACTTATACTTCTCAACACTAACTTAACATTGCCACTCTCCCCCTAAAGTACCAGGAAATTTGCTATTATATAAATTTAGTGGGTTTAGTGAGGTCGCTCATACCTGTAATCCTAGCTCTTTAGGAGATGGAGGCACGAGGATCCCTCAAGCTCAAGAGATCAAGACCAGCTTGAGCAAGAACAAGACCCCCATCTCTACTACAAATAGAAAAATTAGCAAGGTGTCGTGGCAGGGATCTGTAGTCCCAGCTATTCAAGAGGCTAAAGCAGAAGGATCTCTAACTCCGGAGTATTTTTTGATTTTTCAGACAAGAGTTTTTTTTTTTTTTGAGACAGAGCCTCAAGCTATCCCCCTGGGTAGAGTGCCGTAGCATCACAGCTCACAGCAACCTCCAACTCCTGGGCTCAAGCAAGTCTCTTGCATCAGCCTCCCAAGTAGCTGGGACCATAGGCGCTCACCATAACACCTGGCTATTTTTTTTTTTTGGTTGCAACTGTCATCGTTGTTTTGGTGGGCCCAGGCTGAATTTGAACCCATCACCTTAGGTATATGTGGCTGGTGCCTTAGCCACTTAAGCCATGGGCGCCAAGCCGAGACAAGAGTTTCACTATGTTGCCCTTGGTAGAGTGCTGTTATGTCACAGCTCACAGCAACTTTATGTCACAGCTCACAGCAACTTTAAACTCATGGGCTCAAGCGATTCTCTTGCCTCAGCCTCCCTTACAGCTGGGACTACATACGCTTGCCACAACATCTGGCTATTTTTTGTTTGTTTGTTTAACAGGCTTGGACCAGGTTCAAACCCACAGCCCTGACTCATGTGGCTGGCACCTTAACCACTGAGCTACAGGTGCCAAGACACAAGTGATCCTCTTGTCTCAGCCTCACAAGTAGCTGGGACTACAGGTGCCAACCACAACACCTGGGTATTTTTTTTTCAGAGACAGGTCTCACTCTTGCTCAGACTGGTCTCAAACTCCTGACCTCAAAAGCAACCCACCCACTTCAGCCTCCCAGAGTGGTAGGATTATAGGTATGAGTCCCCACACCTGGCCCTAAACTCAGAAGTTTTGAGGCTGCTGTGAGTTCAGTTGATGCCATGGCTTTCTAGCCTGGGACAGTAGAGTGAGACTTTGTCTCAGAAAGATAAAAAGTAGGGCCAGGAGTGGCTCACACCTGTAATCCTAGCAGTCTGGGAGGCCAAGGCAGGTGGAATGCTTGAGCTCAGGAGTTAGAGACCAACCTGAGCAAAAGCAAGACTCCATCTCTAAAAACAGTCAGGTGTCATGACGGGCGCCTGTAGTCCCAGCTACTCGGGAGGCTGAGGTAAGAGAATAGCTTGAGCCCAAGGGTCTGAGGTTGCCGGGTGCTGTGATGCCATGGCACTCTACCCAGAGCAACAAAGTGAGACTCTGTCTTAAACAAATAAATTAAATAAATAAATAAATAAATAAATAAATTTGCTAATAAAAATAAATCCTTCTGTAATTAGATTTATCATTCTCTTACTCAAGTAGTCCAAGATTTTTAATTTTTTTTCCCATTTCAAGGCTTTTGAAATGTGCAGTTTCTAGTGGATTTAAGAGACAGGAACTGAAGACATCCTAACAGTCCCTCGCTATCATTTGAAGGGGCAAATAATTATCCTTTGATTTTAAGTAACATTTACAAAATTTATTTTTTTTAACTAAAGTAAAATTTAAAACAGTTCTTTAATAAACACTCCACAAATCTGTTTTTTTTTTGTCTGTTTGTTTTTATGAGACAGAGTCTCACTCTGCCCCCCTCTGTAGAGAGGACTGGCATCACAGCTTATAGCAACTTCAACTTCTTATGCTCAAGCGATCCTCTTTGCTCACCCTCCTGAGTAGCTGGGACTACAGGCGCCTACCACAATACCCACCTCTTAGAGTTGGAAGTCTTGCTCTTGCTCAGGCTGGTCCTGAACTTGTGAGCTCAGGCAATCCATCTGCCTCAGCCTCCCATAGTGCTAGGATTACAGATATGAGACACCATGCCTGGCCCAAATCTCATTTTCTTAAAGCTCCATTTCTTTTTTTTTTGAGACAGAGTCTCACTTAGTCACCCCCTACTGGAGTGCAATGGCGTCATGGCTCACAGCAACCTCAGATACTTGGGCTAAAACGATTCTCCTGCCTCAGCCTCCCAAGTAGCTGGGACTACAGGTGCCTGCCACAATGCCTGACTATTTTTTTAGAGATGGAGTTTCGCTTGTGCTCAGGCTGATCTCAAACCCATGAGCTCAGACAATCCACCCGCCTCAGCCTCCCAGAGTGCTGGGATTATAGGTGAGAGCCACTGAGCCCAACCTAAAGCTTCACTTTTATAATTTCAAATATCCTAACTTGTCAAAGATCTGAGTTCATAGCACTGGCTTTAAACTCAAGAGTCTGGTTTAACAACTTGATATTACCCGTACGATTTTTCCAGCTGAAGACTCCAGTGCAAGCTAAAGGAATTCTCTAAATACAAAGTGAGAGGCCAGGTGCAGTGGCTCACACCTGTAATGCTACCACTCTGGGAGGCCAAGGTGGATGGACCGTCTCAGCTCAGGAGTTTGAGACCAAGTCTGAGCAAAAGCAAGACCCCGTCTCTAAAAAATAGCCAGGTGTTGGCTCGGCGCCTGTAGCTCAACAGCTAGGGCACCAGCCACATACACCAGAGCTGGAGAGTTTGAATCCAGCCTGGGCCTGCCAAAAGATGACAACTACAACCAAAAAATAGCTGGGCACTGTGGTGGGCGCCTATAGTCCTAGCTACTTGGGAGGCTGAGGCAAGGCAATCACTTAAGCCCAAGAGCTGGAGGTTGCTGTGAGCTGTGATGCCATAGTACTCTACTGAGGGCGACAAAGTAAGACTCTGTCTTAAAAAAAAAAAAAAAAAAAAAAAGCCAGGTGTTGTGGCAGTTGCCTGCAGTCCCAGCAACTCGAGAGGCTGAGACAAGAGGATCAGCTGAGCCCAAAAGTTTGAGGTTGCTGTTGAGCTATGACACCACTGTGCTCTACTAAGAGTAATAGAGTGAGACTCAGTCTCAAAAATAAAAAGTAAAAATAGGGCAGCGCCTGTGGTCAGTGGGGAAGGATGCTGGCCCCGTATACCCAGGGTGGTGGGTTCGAATCCTGCCCTGGCCAAACTGCAACAACAAAAAAAAAGCCCAGTGAGCATTGTAGCAGGCATTGTGGTCCCAGCTGCTTGGGAGGCTGAGGCAGGAGAATCGCCTAAGCCTAGGAGTTTGAGGTTGCTGTGAGATGTGATGCCACAGCACTCCACCAAGGGTGATAAAGTGAGACTCTGTCTCAAAAAAAAAAAAAAAAAAAAAAAAACTGCTGGGAGTTCTGGCGGGCACCTGTAGTCCTAGCTACTCAGGTGGCTAAGGCAAGAGAATCGCCTAAGCCCAGGAGTTGGAGGTTGCTGTAAGCTGTGATGCCACAGCACTCTACCGAGGGCAATAAAGTGAGACTGTCTCTATTAGAAAAAAAAAAGTAGGCTCAGCGCCTATGGCTCAATCGGCTAAGGCGCCAGCCACGTACACCTAAGGTGACGGGTTCGAATCCCCAGCCCGGGCCCGCCAAACAACAATGATGGCTGCAACCAAAGAAATGGCCGGGCGTTATGGCGGGCGCCTGTGGTCCCAGCTACTTGGGAGGCAGAGGCAGGAGACTCGCGTGAGCCCAGGAGTTGGAGGTTGCTATGAGCTGTGATGCCATGGCACCCTACCCAGGGGGATAGCTTGAGGCTCCGTCTCAAAAAAAAAAAAAAAAAAAGAAAAAGAAAATGTTTTAAAAATAAATAAAATAAAATAAAATAAAGAAAAAAAGTAAAAATAAATAAAGTAAGAGTAAAAATAACCACCTCACAGGAGGATTACATAAAATGTTCTCTATAGGGTAGCGCCTGTGGCTCAGTGAGCAGGGTGCCGGCCTCATATACCAAGGGTGGGCAGGTTCAAACCGGGCCTCAGCCAAACCGCAACAAAAAAATAGCCAGGCCTTGTGTCAATTGCCTGTAGTCCCAGCTACTCAGGAAGCTGAGGCAAGAGAATCACCTAAGCCCAGGAGTTGGAGGTTGCTGTGAGCTTTGGGATGCCCCCACGGCACTCTACCAAGGGTGATAAAGTAAGACTATCTCTTAAAAAAAAAAAAAAATTCTCTACGAAGTATAACCATCAGATATAGCATCCAAGATTTTAGCATGTTTTAAGTGCTCATTCTATTTACCTTGCCAATAAATTCACAACAGAAATTTAACTTATTATTTGTATTATAAATGTTATTAAGTATATGTGTGCCCTCCCCTTCATATGTTGAAGGTCTCACCCCCAATAGGATGGTAGGAGGGGAGGCCTTCCTTTGGGGAGGTAATTAGGTCATGAGGGTAAAGCCTCCTCATAGCATCAGTGTACTTATAAGACCAGGAAGACAACTATGTACCCCTTTTTTTCCAAGGAAGTTATCTGCACCCTTAAAAGGGCCCTCACCAGCCCCCAACCATGCTATTGTCCCCATCTCTGACCTCCTGCCTCAAAAGCTTTGAGTAATACCTTTCTTTTGTTTATAAGTCACCCAGTCTATAATATGTTATGCACAAAGCAGCCTAAGATAAGACAAAATATTAGGCTGGGCGAGGTGGCTCACGCCTGTAACCCTAACACTCTGGGAGGCCGAGGCAGGTGGATTGCTAAGCTCACAGGTTCGAGACCAGCCTGAGTGAGATCCCATCTCTAAAAATAGTCAGGTTGTGGCGGGTGCCTGTAGTTCCAGCTACTTGGGAGGCTGAGGCAAGAGAATTGTCTGAGCCCAAAAGTTTGAGGTTACTGTGAGCTAAGACACCATAGCACTCTACCAGCAGGCAACAGAGTGAGACTCTGTCTTTAAAAAATAAAATAACCAGGGCAGCACCTGTGGCTCAGTAAGTAAGGTGCCGGCCCCATATACCAAGGGTAGCAGGTTCAAACCCAGCCCCAGCCAGTTTAAACTCCAAAAAAAAAGCCAGGCATTGTAGTGGGTGCCTGTAGTCCCAGCTATTCAAGAGACAGAGACAATAGAATCGCCTGAGCCCAGGAGTTAGAGGTTGCTGTGAGCTATATGATGCCAGGGCACTCTACCAAGGGCTATAAAGTGAGACTCTTTCTCTAAAACAAACAAAAATAACCAAAATATTTTTACACACTTGCTACTAAAACAAATCAAATAAAGTAGTTTAAAATAGATTATTCACTTTCCATCCTAAAAACATACTCCAACATCTAAATTTTCTAATGCTCAGATGGCAGATCCTTTAAGTAATATCAAACATCAACAACCTCTTCCCCTTAGGAAAGTCCTTGCTTAAAAGAAAAAAAAAAAAAGGTGGCACCTGTGGCTCAGTGAGTAGGGTGCATGCCCCACATACTGAGGGTGGCAGGTTGAAACCCAGCCCCGGCCAAATTGCAAAAAAAAAATAGCCAGGTCTTGTGGCAGGCACCTGTAGTCCCTGGTACTCAGGAGGCTGAAGCAGGAGAATCGCCTAAGCCCAAGAGTTGGAGGTTGCTGTGAGCTGTGACACCATAGCACTCTACTGAGGGCAATAAAGTGAGACTGTCTCTACAATTAAAAAAAAAAAGAAGAAAACCTTGGCAATGTGAACTAAATTTACCTCTTCAATTTAGCATCTACGTGTATCATTTCTTTTTTTTTTCTGAGACAGAGCCTCAAGCTGTTGCCCTCGGTGGAGTGCTGTGGCATCACAGTTCACAGCAACCTCCAACTCCTGGGCTCAAGCAATCCTTCAGCCCCAGCACCATCCTGTTAGTTGAGACTACAGACACCCATCCCAACATCTGCTAATTTTTCTATTTAGTAGAGATGGGGTCTCACTCTGGCTTAGACTGATCTCCTGAGCTCAAGGGATCCTCCTGCCTCTCTCCCAGACTGCTAGGATTATAGTCATGAGCCACCACAGCTACATGTATCATTTCGCTATCAGATCACTTAGAGATACATCAGCATAATCTCTGAAAAATTTCTCACTAAATAAAATTGAAATAAATTAGTCCTGTGTGTGATGGGTGGTGCCTGTGGCTCAAAGGAGTAGAGCGCCAGCCCCATATGCCAGAGGTGGCGGGTTCAAACTCAGCCCCTGCCAAAAACTGCAAAAAAAAAAAATTAGTCCTGTGTTGACAGAACACAACCAAGAGGCTCAACCATACTCACACAAGTAGGTAGTTATATGTGAGACAGTTCAAAAGAAGTTCAAGAATATAAAAAAAAGAACCTTCAAGTTAAGTTTCTTTTGTTTTTTTTTGTTTGTTTGTTTTGTTTTGAGACAGAGCCTTTAAGCTGTCGCCCTGGGTAGAGTGCCATGGATCACAGCTCACAGCAACCTCCAACTCCTGGGCTCAAGCGAGTCTCCTGCCTCTGCCTCCCAAGTAGCTGGGATTACAGGCACCTACCACAACGCCTGGCTATTTTTTAGTGGCGTGGGCTGGATTCAAACCCACCAGCTCAGGTGTACATGGCTGGTGCCTTAGCCGCTTAAGCCATAGGCGCCAAGCCAAGTTAAAAGTTTCATAGTCCTAAACCCTGATTTAAAATCTTTCTCAGTGCTATTTTCCTATAACCAGATTAGCAAAATGGACCAGTTTCTTGGGTGGCCTCCTTCATCTCATCTGTCCTCAATAGACAGGCTCTTCTGAAACCTTAGACTAAAACCACTAATACTAAGTTAGAAAGATAGAAAAGAATATTTCATCACAATGAATAGTGGTTATATTCACATATGCTGCAACCAGCCCTAAAGCTTTAAAAGCACTGCTTTTATTTTACTTTACTTTTTTTTCTTTTGAGAGATAGTCCTACTTTGTCACCCTTGGTAGAGTGCCATAGCATCACAGCTCACAGCACCCTACCCATTGAGTCACAGGTGCCGCCCAGAATAAAAAAAATTTTAACGGGCAGTGCCTGTGGCTCAGTGACTAGGGCACCGGCCCCATATACTAAGGGTGGCGGGTTCGAACCCAGCCCCAGCCAAACTGCAACAAAAAAATAGCTGGGCCTTGTGGTGGGCACCTATAGTCCCAGCTGCTTGGGAGGCTGAGGTACGAGAATTGCCTAAGCCCAGGAGTTGGAGGTTGCTGTGAGCTGTGTGATGCCAGGGCACCCTTTAAAAAAAAAAAAATGGGATGGGGGTGGCACCTGTGGCTCAAAAGGATAGGGCACTGGCCCCATATGTCGACCGTGGAACGTGGTGGGTTCAAACCCAACCCCGGCCAAAAAACAAAGGTTTTTTTGTTTTTTTTTTAAAGGTAGAGTCTTATTCTACTGCTCTGGGTAAAGTGCCATAATAACAACATAGCTCACAGCAACCTCCAACTCTTGGGCTTAAGTGATCCTCTTGCCTCAGCCTCCCAAGCAGCTGGGACTACAGTCACCACCACAAAGCTAGGTTAGTTTTGCTACTTTTAGTAGAGCCAAAGTCTGACTCTTGCTCAGGCTGGTCTCAAACTCCTGTGCCCAAGCAATCCTTCTGCCTCAGCCCAGCCTTAAAGACTCTAATCAGTCAACCTTCTAAAAATATATACAAATTAGTCTATGTGTGCCCATTTTTTCTAAAAAAAATTAATTACTTTCTCAAAAGTATCTATATCCCAAAAAGGTTAAGAGTAACTTCCTCGGTCTGAGGAAGTGGCTTACTTATACCTGTTATGCTACTAGCACTCTGGAAGGTGGAGGTAAGAGCTCAGGAATTCAAGACCAACCTGATCAAGAGCGAGAACCCATCTCTACTAAAAATAGAAAAATTATCAACATTCTGAGGTATGAATATGTGGTCCCAGCTACTTAGTAGGGTGGTTGAGGCAGGAAAACTGCTTGAAACTCAGGAGTTTGAGGTTACTGTGAGGTGGGCTGACACCACAGCACTCTAGCCTGAGCAGGACAGTGAGACTCCGTCTCAAAATAAAACAACCAACCAACCAAGAATCACTTCCTTAATAGAACTGTTTCAACTACATATTAAGAATTAAAAAACCGGGCAGCACATATACCAAGGGTGGCAGGTTCAAACCCGGCCCCAGCCAAACCGCAACAAAAAAATAGCCGGGCATTATGGTGGGCGCCTGTAGTCCCAGCTACTCAGGAGGCTGAGGCAGGAAAATCACCTAGGCCCAGGAGCTGGAGGTTGCTGTGAGCAGTGTGACGCTGCCACTACTGAGAGGGAATAAGTGAGACTCTGTCCAAAAAAAAAAAGAATTAAAATCCAGGTCGGTGGAGCTCATGCCTGTAATCCCAGCACTTAGGAGGCCAAGACAGGTGGATTGCCTGAGCTCATACGTTTGAGACCAACCTTAGCACCCCCTTCTCTAAAAATAGCGGGGCATTGTAGAGGGCACTGGTAGTCCTAGCTACTTGGGAGGCTGAGGCAAGAGAATCACTTGAGCCCAGGAGTTTGAGTTTACTGTGAGCTATGATGCCACAGTACTCTACAGAAGGCAACATAGTGAGACTCCGTATTAAAAAAAAAAGAATAAAAAACCATAAAATAGAGTATACTATAATCTAAACAACATCACTAGGCAGGCAGGCTAAGCCTGGTGTAGGTTTTCTTGAGGAGGATAGAAAGCAGAAAACAGACTGATTTTTGTGTGTGTGTGTGTGTGAACAAATGAAGCTTAAGAAATCATGCATATTTCCTTATTTCAAAACAATTACAGGAGAGTTTCTTTGATATACATTATTGTTAAGTCTAATAAATAAGTGTTCCTAAGTATGGAAAGCTTTGAGTACATAACAAATACGTGTATTTTCTAAAATTAACAGTTTGGAGTTGCCTAAAAAAGGAACACACCTATCAGAATAAAATCAAAAAGTAAATTGCAGGCCTGACAAGGTGGCTCATACCTGTAATCCTAGCACTCTCATAGGCTGAGGTGGGCGTATTACCTGAGCTCACCAGTTCAAGATCAGCCTAAGCAAGAGCAAGACCCAGTCTCTAAAAATAGCCGGGCATTGTGGCAGGGACCTATAGTCCCAGCTATTCAGAAAGCTAAGGCAAGAGAATTGCTTGGGCTCGGCACCTGTGGTTCAATTGGCTAAGGCGCCAGCCATGTACACCTAAGGTGGTGGGTTCGAATCCCCAGCCCAGGCCCGCCAAACAACGATGATGCCTGCAACCAAAAAATGGCTGGGCGTTGTGGTGGGCACCTGTGGTCCCAGCTACTTGGGAGGCAGAGGCAGGAGACTCGCTTGAGCCCAGGAGTTGGAGGTTGCTATGAGCTGTGATGCCATGGCACTCTACCCAGGCAGATAGCTTGAGGCTCCGTCTCAAAAAAATAAAAGAGAATTGCTTGAGCCCAAGAGTCTGAGGTTGCTGTGAGCTTTGACACCACGGCACTTACCCAGAATGATACTGTCTCAGAAAACAAAAGTTAACTGCAATACCTAAAGCTTTCTACATAGCTTAAATTTTTATGTTTTGTGTATCATAAAAGAAGCACTCTATTTCTGACTCTATATATTCACTGCTACAATGCTTTTAGATAAATAAGGCAAGAGTTCCAAGGAGCTTCGATACCAAAAACCCACACTAAGTTATTAATCCTTATAAGAAGATATTTGAAAAGAGTTCCTTTTAATGAAAAGGAAATAAATTTGTTAAAAGTCTTCATTAACTGTTGACTTGATCAACCAATTTTTTTGGAGAAAGAGTCTCAACTCAGTTGCCCTGGAGTTGAGTGTCATGGTTTCATAGCTCACAGCAACCTCAAACTCTTGGGCTCAAGTGATTCTCTTGCCTCAGCCTCCAGCGTAGTTGGGACTATATGCTCTCACAATAACCGGTTATTTTTTAGAGACAGAGTCTCCCTCTAGCTCAGGCTGGTCTGGAACTCCTGAGCTCAAGCAATCCACCCGCCTTGGCCTCCCAAAGTACTGGGATTTCAGGGGTGAACCACCTTGCCCAGCCCCAACCAATTATTTTTTAAGTAACATACAATGACTTGCTCCACAGTACCAGAATAAGTTCAGAGGTGTTCACTATATTCTAAGTCATGTCCTACTTTGTCTTTTGTGAGTGATTAACCCATAGCAAAAAATTTCAAAGAAACAACAAAATTCTGATGGTATATCAATGTGATCAATAAATTGGACAAAAAGATAGCAAGGCCAAAAAAAGCAGAAAAGGCAGAAACTGCCTTTGTCCATCCTACATGCATACTCTCCAAAGCTAAGAATCCCACAGATTAGAGATACTGTATTAAATAAGCAAAAGTAGGGTGAAGCAAAAAAAATTTTTTGTGTGTGAAATACAGGTCTCACAAGTCTCCAATGCAGAGCCTATAGTTAAAACATTCTGGAGCAAACGAATTCAAACTAAACTTCTAAAAGAGTTAGAACCCATTAATTTGCAAAAATTAAGTTATGTTACAGAAAACTTAAAAGAATGATTGGCAATCCCACTGCCTTCAGAAGTGAGTATCCCAAATAGAGAAAAGAGTTTAACTTGAAAATAAATTATACTAAACGTTCAAGGACTAATATTTGAAGAGAGAAGAGTAGTAGGGAAAGCTCTGCGCCAACTTTAAAATGCAGCTGTAGTGGTATACACTAAAAGCGTTGTTTCAAGACAAAAGCAGTGAAATAAAAAGCAATGGTTTTAAACTTATCCCCAGTGCTAAATGCTCAAAAATTTGATTTTTCCAATGAAGGACTAACAGGACAAAAGGCCATACAATAAGGGAAAAAGTAGAAGAAAAAGCAATAGAACAAACTTCTCACACAAGACTGAAACGTAAAACCTGTTTATGACTTTTCATACAGAATTTAAAGTAAAAACACTCAAAAATTAAGAAATCTAACACAATGAAATAGGCGATTAAACCATTCTTTTAAAATAGGACTGAAGTTAAAAAGCATTTAATTTAAATCAGTGTATACACTACAGGGAATCTTTCAATACTACCTATTCCAAACAGAGGATTCTGCACACTCCTTTTCCAGTTACTCTGGCAAACAGATTCCAATTTGCAACCATCATTTTTCTTTTATATACAGTTTAAAAAAAAAAACAAAAAACCTTGGAGTGAGATGATTCTAACATCCATTTACCTTAACTATCAGTTAAAACAAATAATAATGGCGGCGCCTGTGGCTCATTGGGTAGGGAACCGGCCCCAGCCAAATTGCAACAAAAAATAGCAGGGTGTTGTGGCCAGCGCCTATAGTCCCAGCTACTCCCAAGGTACTCCGGAGGCTGAGGCAAGAGAATTGCCTAAACCCAGGAGCTGGAGATTGCTGTGAGCTGTGTGACGCCACAGCACCCCACCAAGGGCAATAAACGGAAACTATGTCTCTACAAAAAAAAAAAAAATAAAGGATAAAACAAATGATACTTTTTGGAAATTAAACTCCATTCCACTAAAGTTAGACTTTGCTAAACAATGCTTTGCTAAAAAAGTTATCACATAAATTCCATTTTGTACAAATAATTTTTCCAGTATCTATAAATGAAAATTTATATTTGACATATAAATTTGCTTCAATGTGGACACACAGCAATACTTTTTCCAGTCTGTAACTTGTATGTTTACTTAGTAACTAAACATTTGCATCAGAAAAGTATAGTGTATGCTGACTACAAAAGATGAAGCTGAACAGTTGGTAAGGGTATTTTCTCTTACATAAGACTCTAAAAGTCTATTTTCACTAGGTAGTGACTATAATAGGCATAAATATTAAACATTCCCCTATCGATCCCATTTTCTACAAAGCTGACCCAATTTCAAGCCTGAAACTGAGGTTTCTACCTTTAGAAGTGTAGAAAACAAGAGTTAAGTAATTGGGTAGTCCTAAAAATACATATCACAACTACATGACTAAGATACTCACTTAAAACTTGTGCCAAGATAACCCCTCCCTTCAAACCAACTAAAATTGACTCACTGGCCTATTTTACTTAATTTTGAAAATTAAAAAAAATTAAATATCCCTAGGGTCTCATTTATCTCTACCCCAACCATTTAAAATATTCAAATCTTTAATCTGTAATTCCCCCCTGCAAAAACACCAAAGCAAAACCAAAACAAAACAAAAAACTTATTATCCGCAAGTCAGCTATCTTGGAGTTCAAAAACAAAAACAAAAACCACTGGATTCTATAATAACCACTGTTCAAAAATCATGGAAAACAATAGAAACAATGTCTGTGGTCCCAGTCTAAGGAGCCATCCCACCTCAGATGGTACTTTTCATCTGTAAGACGACCCCATTTGCTAGAAATAACCACCTGAGCCAAAGGTTTCAATTTTGTCTCCCTAAAGTGGAAAACTATCAATCTCCCTACATGACATGTTCCACCCTCTGTGGCTATTTCTACACGTAGGAAGAAAAGGCTAGTGAAGTTGGTGGTAGGCTGAGGACAAAGGGCATTTTGAAAGAACCACTGACGGAGGTAAATGGAGAATGAGGACAGAAAAGGGCTAAAATAAAGTTCCCTCCAGTGGATAATGGCAAGGACACGCTGACACTTCCCCCCCCCCCTTTTTTAAAACCATCTCTAGGGTCCATCTATTCCCATTGGATTGCAAAGTTGGCACTACCAAATAACCAGGAAGCCCACAAATCCTCAGAATGTCAAGGCACTAGGCAGTGTCTGGAATGACACTAATGCCTGTCCACCACCCCCACCCCCAAAAAAACAAAAGTCCAATGCACTAAGTGCAGGTCATCCTGCCCTCTGGGGCAGTTCCAGTCTGCGCAGGGAGGGTTCTGATAAGAAGACAAGAAAGGAAAGACAGACCACCTCTCTTCCCATACTCCCACAGCTGGGGAAACAAAGACAGCCCTCCTGTAGCCACTACCCCAACCTATGCTGCTTTCTTATTTCTCTGAGCGGTCTGCCCTCCCGCTCCCGCCCCCACCCCCCATGACAAAGAAAAGGCACTAGAAGAGCAAGGCCTTCGAGCCTCCACGTATGGGGGAGGGGGCTGCCGAGGAGAGACGACCCCTCTATTCACCCAAGCTCACGCTCCGCGGAGAGGAGCGGAGGCCTCGGCCCAGGAAGCCAGGTCCGGGAGGGGGTGGGGATACCTTGAAGTAGCCGCCTTCGTAGAGGGTGTTAGGGGGTCCGAAGATGGCCACCTCCCAGTTGTAGAGGTCGGACTCATCCACCAGGGTGATCCGGAAGCCCTCCACCGGTTCCTCCTGCAGGGATTTCAGCTCGAGCATCAGGGCCTTCTGCGAGCTGGTCATCTGCTGCTGGGCCATCGCGGCGGTGACGGCGCCGAGCCGGGGCCCCAGTCCTCACGCACCGGCCAGGCCGGACCAGGCCCCTCCCCTCCGCTCGCCCTCGGGCCCGGCCGCTCCGGGTCCCTGTCTTTACACAGCCGGCGGACCGGACCAGGCCCCAGACGGCCCGTGGGCCCGCCCGGGGTCCTCCTCACACACGACGCGGGCCTGAGCCGGGCCCTTCTCCTCACACTCCGACCGGGTGGGGGAAGGGGATGAGAGAGTTAGGGGAATTCGCTCTTGGTCCAGGGCCTCCCCCCCCCGGAGGGGGCCTCAACTTGGGGGGGGGGAGAGGAGGTGGAAGCGGAGGAAGGCGGCGGAGGGCCGGCGATGGTGAAAGGAGGGGGCCGGGCCGGCCCGGGAGCGCCGCGCTCGCTCGCCCTCTTGTTCTCCTCGGGGGCCGCAGGGGCCGGAGGGCGCGCGGGGCCAGAGAGGGAGGGAGGAGCGCGACTCGCGGGGGTCTCGAGGCAGCGGCGGCGGCGGCTGCTGCGCGGGGGGAGGGGCGACGGCGGCGGAGGAGGAGAAGAGCTAGAGCGCCTCGCGCCGCGGGAGCGACGGAGCTGAGAAGGAGGAGGGAGGGAGGGAGGAGGGGCGCACGCCGGGAGGAGGGCGGCACTCCGCCGCTGGCTGCCCGACGCGCGTGCGCGCGCCCCGCCCTCCCCCGCCCGCCTCGCCCTCCACCTCCTCCTCCTCCCACTTCCCCGCCTCCTCTCCCCCCGCCCGAGCGGTGGCGGAACTTTGTGACGCCGGCGCGTGTCCACCGCCCTTAAAGGGCCAAGCGGCAATGGGCTCAGGGCGGCCGAGATCCGGGTCCCAATGTGACGGTTGTGCGGCTCGACGTTGCAGTTCCAAAGGCTTGCCCCGGAAGGGTCCTTAGGTCCTATACCTCTCGGTGCCTTCTCCCTATGCGTAGGTAGTAGTATCCAAGGGCCTCCGCAGACGTCCTTGGACAAGCCTGGTCCTCTGCAGGCCCCTCCCTGGAACACTCAGTATGAAGGCTTTGCTCTTAATAGGTGCTGGATCAGGATGTGCAGAGAATGTGGGTCTTACCGGTGCAATTAGCCTTCTAGACATCTCTCCTACCAGTCCAACCCTCATTGAGCAAATCATTCCTGGGGTTAGGGGGAGATTGAAGGCGGTGGGCGCAGTTTCCCAGAGGAGAAATTGGAATTAGGTAAATAGGCCAGCTTCCCTTGTTAACTATGAAGAGGAAGTTATGAGGAAACAAAACACAAACTAGGGCCGGGCGCGGTGGCTTACGCCTGTAATCCTAGCTCTCTGGGAGGCCGAGACAGGTGGATTGCCCTGAGCTCACAGGTTTGAGACCAGCCTGAGCTAGAGCGAGACCCCGCCTCTAAAAAAAATAGCTGGGCATTGTGGCAGGTGCCTGTAGTCCCAGCTTCTAAGGAGGCTGAGGCAAGAGAATCGCTTGAGCCCAGGACTCTGAGATTGCTGTGAGCTGTGTGCCATGGCACTCTACCAAGGGTGACAAAGTAAGACTGTCTGAAAAACACACACACTCACTCACACACAAACTGAACGTAGGTCCCTAGTCCTTTGAAGTATGATTTGGGGCAAGTCATCTGTCTATCTTTTAGTTTATCCATTTGTAAAATAAAGTGGTTGGACTTTGACTCCTATAGGTCCTTTCAGCTTGAATGTCCAACCTGTCACTGAGGAACTTTTGCACAGTCATTACCAAAGTGAGACATGGAGACAGTCTTCAGTTCCATTAATTTAGAATACAGTACTCCTTAAGCAGAAACACAGAGCAAAAACAAAAATAAAATAACAACAATAGCAAAAATATAGGCTGGGCACCGTGGCTCACACCTGTAACCCTAGCACTCTGGGAGGCCAAGGCAGGTGGATTGCTTGAGCTTCATGAGTTCCAGACCAGCCTGAGCAAGAGTGAGACCCTGTCTCTAAAAACAAAATAGCCAGGTGTCATGTAGGCATCTGTACTCCCAGCTACTTGAGAAGCTGAGCAAGAGGATTGATAGACCCCAGGAGTTTGAGGGTGATGTATGATGCCCTGGCACTGTACTCAGGGTAATAAAGTTAGACTCTGTCTCAAAAAAAAAAAAAAAAAAAAAGAAAGATTAGAGTTGTAGTGAGAGGTTATACTGAATGCCGACCTGTGGTTTCCAATGAAAGTGAACATGGTTTTAATGAAGGGCTCCTTATGAGAGCAGGTAAAGACACGTGTCCTACAGATGAGATGAGTAAGACTCGGCTTGTACAAGGTGAAGATAGTGCCCTGGCCATGGTGAAGGGGCCTGTAGGAGACTTGGCTGCTCTGATGATGTGGCCATTACAAGGGCTTATCTAATTGAGCAAGGACCTGAGTGGTCTCCCCAGAAAATGCTAACCTCCTTATTAGACTCTGAAAGGGAATTGTAAGTTCTTATCTGTGGCCAGGCCTAGATTACAGTGGTGTCTTCATAGCTCATTGAAACGACAAACCTCTGGGTCCAAGGGGTTCTCCTCAGCCCCCAAACATTCAGGGAGTTGCCCCACACTCTGTTCATTTTTCTCTTTTAGGTCTCTGGCATATCACTTTTGCTCAGGCTGATGTCCAGGATGGTCCCAGGAAATTCTCCCGACGCTACCTACACGAGGGTAGGATTACAGGCATGAGTCATGCCGCCCAGCCCAATACCTGTAACTGTAAAATATATTCACTTGGTGTTTAATTTGTTCACTGAGCTAACATTTTCTTTTGGCCACATTATAGTCACTGATAAACATTCTATGTGAGCATCCTAAACACAAATTGAAACTACAGAGGCTTCATTCCTGTTTTGAACATAGGAGAAGACATTTTCCTCCCTCCTCTCTTTCTCAGAATATTTACCATAAGGAACTTGTGAATATGAGGACTGTCTCAGGAAGTGTGTATAATTAGAAACTACATGAACCTTTTGCTAGCCAAATAACCTCAGGGTATCTTTTTTTTTTTTTTGAGACAGAGTCTCACTCTGTTACCCTGGGTAGAGTGCCATGGCATCATAGCTTACTGCAAGTTAGAATTCCTGGGTTCTAGAAATCCTCTTGCCTCAGCCTCCTGAGTAGGTAGGACTACAGGTGCCTGGCACAACTCCTGGATACTTTTTCTAATTTTAGTAAGGAATGGGGGGGGGGGTCTCACTCTTGCTCCGTCTGCTCTCCAACTCCTAAGCTCAACCCATCCACCTGCCTGCGCCTCCCATAGTGCTAGGATTACAGGTGTTAGCCTCCTTGCCTAGCCTGTGAACTTGAATTAATGAAAGTGCACATAGGCTCTCCTTTCCCAAGCCCCTGAACTTTGGACCACCCTTAGTCATTGAAATGACCACCCTCTATTCCTTGACATGCCCTCTCTTGCCAGAGTGCTGTAGATCATCTCATATATTCCCAACTGCCCCATCTCTGTACTTCTAAGTCCCTGTTCATGCCCCATATAAAAGAAAAGCGGTTTTCTCTGGGACCCTTAGATACATGGAGAGGTTAGTTTTGGAGGATGCCCCTTATTGCCATAACCCTTTTCAATAAAGTATCTATTATCGTGAGGTTGAGTTTCTATTATTACAGAAATAAATATTTTCATTCTCCCACCAGTGTTAGAATACGTGTATTCTGTCTATGTGTGTGCACACGCTGTAGTATGTACTCTATAAATGAAAGTAGTTCCCACTTTGAAATTTTTATTTGAAAGATCATAATTTGCTGAGGCCAGGTATGGTGGCTCATACATTAATCCTGGAACTCTGGGAGGATGAGGTCAAAGGATTGTTTTACCCCAGCAGTTTGAATTTTCAGGGAGCTATGATTGTTCCACAGCAACAAAAGGTGATAAGAGTTTCCAGAAGGAATGGGGGGGGGGGGAAGGGAGAAAGAGCAGCAGGAGAGAGGACAAGAAAATGAGGAACACAAGCCCAGAGGGACACAGAGAAGAAGGGAAAAGCAAGAGCCTGGGAGAGAAGGTGAGGATGAGAGATTTCTAGAGAATGAGGGA